>CM027875.1:51825728-51928228 GCA_016097615.1 Eucalyptus dawsonii | reverse complement strand
CTTAGTCTTTAAAGGGTTCAGGCCATTTGACTCCATTGCCTTCCCCCAATGCGCTTCTCTGGTCTGTCTTCAGTGTAAAGTGAGCCTTTCTGATGTGCGGAGTGCAGTTAAAAGCTGAGGAGGAGGACCACCCTTCATATCTTATGATAACATTTGTTCTCTGATGTATGAAAAAAAATTGAATTTCTTTAGAAAGTTAGGTACTCAGAGAAGTGGAACTCCACTTACATACATTTATATCAGCAACCATTAAGCTCAAAAAAAAGTTGTAAATTCATGTTGAGTTTGGCTGTCCGAATTTGGATTGAGATATGATAAAATAATGTGAGATTTACATATCTTTTTAAAATTGTGAAAATCCCATCTTTTTATCTTCTACATATAAGTTAAGATTGAAAATTCCATCAAAATAGAAATGGAATCAGTGGGGAAGCTTACCGATGAAGGCCTTCATATAGAGTGAGTCGATCTACTAAATTGAATCTAAGTGATTGTCCATGCCTGCATATTCCTTTCGACTACCAATTGTTTGCATAGTCCTACTTGATGATAAGAGACATGCCTTAATGTATGGACAATGTGTATGATGTTTCTTTTGCAGGTATCGTGATATTCAATGTCTCTAACATTTTACTTCACAAATTTAATTTTGGTTTTGGCATTTTTTGAGGGGGAAAATATGACGAACATATGGTGCAAATCATTTTTTTTTCCATAGCCTTCTGTATAGTAAAAGTCCAAAATTCAAATTGTCACTGGAGTTCGGAAAAGTAGAATATAAGATCCACTAAAATCATATCGATGCAATAAAAAAACCCTTAGGGCTCACTTGGTCTTAGAAAATAGTTTAATAGAAAATTAGAAACGGACATGTTTCACGACCTCGTAATGCACATGATCTTTAACACAACCATACTAGATGATCCTCTTCTTTTGTCACATTCGTTGTCTTGTTTTCTCGTGAATCATTACAGCAAAAGAGTCGGAAGGAATACTTTTCGTATGTTATATCGGAAAAACAGCATCCAGTCACATGGCTTAGATAATCTATTTAGTATTTACGTGTAACGTGCTCCGCTATTTATAGGCGAGGGGTCCGGTCGACGGAGGAGCTCGGCCGCCGGTCTTTGGCTTGCCGACCGGACTCCCGCGGCCCAACCGGCGTCTCATCTCAGCATTAAAGGCGCGCATTGAAGGCGCATGAGTGTTGTCCTCTCCTTCCGCGGCCTACCTCCGTGCCTCTCTGCCATAGGCTACCCTTGAGCGCGTCGGCGGCCACCGCGCGTGAGATGCAGAGGCGAATGAAGAAGAAGAAGACAGGAGGAAGAAGAAGAGGGGGGGGGTAGGTCGTGCGAAGGAAAAAGAAAGAAAAAAAGGGGCTGGCTGCTTTTCTTTTGCTTTTTGCTTTTCTTGCTTGTATTTGTTTTTTTTCTTGTTTTGTTGTTTTTATTTGTTTTTTTATTTGTTTTGTTGTTTTTATTTGTTATTTGTTTATTTATTATCCGAAATGACAAAATAGAATAAAAACTTAATGAAAGCAAATTAACCTAATTAAAATTGAGGTGTCAACAGCTGCCCCTTTTTGAAGGTGAGCTCGCAGAGGTTGCATTCAAAGACAGACCAATGCCTCAATTTTACCCATGCATGCGTAGTAGATTATATTTTATTTGGAACCTATTATTCTATGCAGAAAAAGAGCAATATAACATTACATATACTAAGACAAAAGATAAGAAGATACCCGTAGTTACTTACCGGAAGTGAGTGAGATAGGGTGTGAACCCGAGTTTTGGCAAGTATCAAGGCGTCATCTTACCTGTTGCATGGGGAGATTGCTTCTCCAGGGTCCGAACCATTCTTTGGTCGCCTATTGGAGCAATAGGTGATTTGTCAGGACCCGAACCTTTCTTCGGTCGCCTGTTAGAGCAATAAGTTGGTTTGTCTAGGACCCGAACCTTTCTTCGGTCGCCTTGACGGGGAATTGCTTTTCCAGGACCCGAACCTTTCTTCAGTCACCTGTTAGAGCAATAAGTTGGTTTTGTCTAGGACCTGAACCTTTCTTCAGTCGCCTTGACGGGGAATTGCTTTTCCAGGACCCGGACCATTCTTCGGTCGCCTGTTAAAACAATCCATGATTTTGTTAGGGAAATCCCTTATGATGTTTTGAAGATGACAAAATAAATCAAAGGCTACTAACATGTTTAATGGTTGAGTAATAGACCATGCAGATAATAGAACATGTAAAGGATATTGTCAAAATCAGAAGAAGGCCAGAAGACTGAACGTAACATATGTCCAGAGTATATTCTGAAGATTTCTAGACTTCTGTGTCAAAGTCTCAAGACTCAAAGTCTGAAGACTACTAGACTCAAGACTCAGATTGTAAAGTCTACAGACCCAGATTGTAAAGTCTCAAGACTCATATCGTAAAGTCTCAAGACTCAGACTTTACATCCAGATTCGATGAATCGTAACTCAAGCCAAATCATACAACGGCTAGTGATCTGGTTTGGATTCCACATCAAGATTGATTGACGATTGGATCTTGAAGACAAGAATTTTCTATACGAAGAAGCTTTACTTATGGAAACCAAGATTTCGTTTGTATGGGCGATCGGAATCAATTTGGGATTCTACCTTTGTCACTCAACGTCTACCAAATCTTCTAGATACAGAGCTGTCCAATTGGTATATTGGAAGACGATTCTCCGGGATGCTGTCCAACGGCTAGTTTGGAAGTGGAGGAGTATTTAAGGAGGTGAAGGACCGATGAGCAAGTAAGAGACGGAGCGTAGAATTTATAATTCCAAAGTCTCGAGCGACTTTCGATATATACTTGTCTCTTGAGAGCTTAAACGTTTGTAATCATGAGAGAAATACCAAAAGAGTGACTTAGTGAGATAGTGTGATCTACTACTAAGTGTTTGCACTCGAAGTTGTAATCTCTTGTTGATTGCATAGTGGAATCCAGCCAAGAAGGCTGTTATCGTGGGAGAGTGGACGTAGGCTTGGATTTCGAACCACTATAAATCTTGTGTTCTTATTCTCTTCCCTAACTCCTTTATTTTGTTCATACTAGCACTCTCAATTGGTATCGTGAGCCAAGTGCTCGGTTTATAAAAGTGTTTTTACTTTTGAGCTAAAGATTCTTTATGGCTAGTATGTTGGCACCAGGATTTATGGAAGGGCAAAGCAACACAAGGCCACCATATTTCGATGGAAGAAAATACAAGCAGAATGGCAGAAAAAAAGAACAAGAAAAGGAAAAGAATCGTGATCATCTCAAAAAGGCAATAAATTGAGGGGGAGCTTTGATCAATTATGGAAAGATCTTTTGGATTGATCGTGATCTTATTATGAATGGAAGGAAAGGTAAATGTGTCAGAATTTATTCTAAAAAATCCGGTTAATGCATCTTTTATTACATTTTGTCATTAACAAATCTCTTATTGATATTATCATTTTATTATGACAAAAATGGTACGTGAATTTCATGATGCATCCGTGATTTTTATTGGATATTTGCTGATATATATGATCGAAGTGAGCTATATTGCATATCTTTAATATTCGACTTGTTTATAAAAGCTGATTTTTGGAAATTGTGATTCATGCAAAATATTTGTTATCATTCTCTACGTGAATCCATCATTATCGCTTTTTGATTATGACAAAAAGGGGGAGAAGAAATGAATATGCATATGTGCTGATTGGTTGATATTATTTATTGCATAATATTGAGCTGTGATTGTGACATCCCGATTTTCCGATTCTATTTTCAATAAATTGAGACGGGCATTTCGTTGGCACGCATATAGTTCTTTTCCTTGAGTCGGCCACTCATGTGAAAACTAGTCTATCGGGTGAAGCCGTTAAGAGTTTCTAATGCATCTGACTCGACAATTTGACCAGGAAGCGACCTTTCGACCGAGCTAATCTGCAAGGGTCATTACGACACAAATAAAAGTTGATTAAAGACCGGAGACAGGTCGACTCGAAAGAGGCATGTGATTGAGTGTGGGTGATTCCACCGGATTGCATAATTCTTGGCGATCGACATTTGGACCGACTTTCTATCGATTGGGTACCGTGTTCGTATTTGAAACCTTGAGATTATGCCGACAACCGAAAGTCGCCAATGTTTCAAAGATGTACATTGTGGCTTGAGATAATCAACCATTGTGTCAAATGCATGAAAATTTCTAAATGCTACCCGTAGGTTGGGCCGCGCTAGTATCGTCAAAGTGAAATTAACCGTGGAATTGAAATCGAATTCAGAAATTGGAAGTCTGAGTGTGTCACAAATCATTTCAAGATCATTGAATCATCTTTGGAAGATTTTTCATGCAAGCCGAGCTTTTCAGCAAAATAATCAAGAAATGGCTAATTTGGCTCGAGAAATTAGTAGGTCCGCATTTGGTCTTGCTTTTGGGATTTAAGTTGGTTCTATGGACAAGTGAAGATGTGAATTGAAATGTGGTGACATTAGATTAATTTTATGGACTTCAATTTGGACTCAATTGGAAGTGGATTGATTATAATTGAAGAATTTGATGCACAAGAATTTGGACCCCAAAATGAAAAGTAAATTGAACCCATTGGAATAAGGTTGTGGGAGTTTTGAGTGAGTGGAGTATGACATCATGGATGATGTCATGGTGGGCCATTTTGTGGGATTAAAGAAAAGGAGAAAGAAAAGAAAAGAGCCCCCACTCCTTCTCTCTCCTCCCTCTCTTCTTCCTCTCTCCTCCGTGCGATTCCTCCATGGTCTTCATCTTCTTCTTCGAAGCCCAAAAGTTGCAGAGGAGAAGCTGCTCGTCGCTTGGAACAGCCGCGCGCCGTCGCCGTCCTCGCGTCGCTCGTCATTGGAAGCTGCCCGGAACCGGGCCGTTCGCGCGTGCGCTCCCCAGCTCGTCCGGGCCGCTACTCCGCTCGGATCTGCTTTCGTCCAAGCCGTCGTGCAAGATGGGCCGGCCACCGTTGGAGCCAGCAAGGACTGCTGGAGCCGTCGCCCAGCCAGCTCGCCGCCGGAACCGCCGCGGTCGTCGCCGTGCGCTTGCTCGTCCCTGCCGTTTCGCGAGTCCAGCAGCGTTTCCAGATCTGGGGAAGCTCAGCCGGAGCCGTCCAGCTCACCTCCGGCCACCGTGAGGCCCCGCCGTTGGCCACCCGAGCTACCGCCCCTCTCCCTCACCGTTCCTCCGCCCGATTAGGCTCGGATCAGCCCTCCTCCGCCCAAGATCAGAAGCTGCAGAAAATGGGTATGCAGCGGACGTTTGGCCCGTTTTGGCCACCTTCCCGAGCCCGGATGCTCGGCCCGCTTTGAGGAAAGTTGTTCTCTCGGCGCCCCCACGTCGTTTTGGTCCGCTCGGTTCGTTAATCCGGTGAGTTTAACTCACTAAACCTCGCTTAGAGGGTTAATTATGCTTTAGGTGTGCTTAGTTTATGTTAATTGTGATTATGTGGTTAGTTTAATTTATTTAAGTGTGGATTACATTAATGTGCTTGATTAACTTAAAGTGGGTTTAATTTAAGGCTAAAGGAATGTTTATATCAAGATAAGCTTTGATGTGACTTAAAGGAAATTGTTTTTGATTTATTTAAGTATTCCGAAATTATTAAATAATTTAATAATATATATTTATTCGAAATTATTAAAATATTATTATTTAAATTAATTTCGGAATAAAATTAATTATTTAATAAATTTCGAAAATTTTCTCGGGACCTTATTTGCTCGGAGAATTTCGTCTTTGATCGCTGTGTATTCGGATTTTGAAATCGATGATTGGATATTATAAATTGAATGTGGATTGCGAAAAATATGGATATTATTATTTAATTAATTTTCGGAATAAATTTAATTATTTATTAAATTCCGAAAATTTTGTCGGACCTTGTTCTCTCAGAATTTCGTGCCGATCGCTGCTGTGTATGTAGAATTTGAAATTGATGGTTGGTTGTGGCAAATCGAGTGTGATTGCGATTTATGAGATTCTTTTTAAAACCCTAAGTGTGGGAATTGATGGGGGATTGGCCGTGATTAACCACCTATTAGAGGTCGTGCCTAGTGAGGCCGTGATTAACCACCGATTGGAGGTCGTGCCTAGTAGAGGCCGTGATGGACCACCTATGAGAGGTCGTGCTAATAGGGCCGTGATAAACCACCTAAGAGAGGTCGTGCCTAATGGGGCCGTGATTGACCACCTATTAGAGGTCGTGCCTGAGAGGCCGTGATGGACCACCTATGAGAGGTGCGTGCCCAAAGGAGGCCGTGATGGACCACCTATGAGAGGTCGTGCCCAAGTGAGGCCGTGATGGACCACCTAATTAAAGGTCGTGCCGAGTGGGGCCGTGATTGCCACCGGTTATTAAGCCTTCCTATAGGGTCGAGATTGGAAGTAGTAATTGATTCACTAGAATTGACATGTAATCGGCCAAGTCGATTGATCGTCGAGACGATCCAAGTGGTTGAATTGTCCGATGATGTGATTGTGCCATGGTTGTTTAGTGATCATAATTGTACGTGGGTGATTTGAATTGTGCTAACTCGTTGGGAAGAATCGAGGCGAGCAGTAAGTTCTCGTGTGATGTGGCTAGGCCACCCCGGGCGTATTTTCTTTCTAATAGGGGTTTAGGGGTTGAACTTGGCCGAGACGTTGTCTCGTGGTTATTGAATAACCATTTCAGTCCCCGATGGACGGAATCGAGCGACTGGATAGCTTTGGTTGACCTTGAGGAGTTGCGAGAGGTGAAGTTAGGACGATTGGAGAACGTGTCCGACTCGTAGGTCGTAGGACAATTCTTTTTAAGAGTCGGTCTTTTGTAGACTTTTGGCCGTAGACCTTTGTTTGTAATTCGTTGAATTATGAAAGTGTTATGTTGTGGTTTTGCTTCCGCTTTCCTATCCCATATTTTATTGTCGGGGTTTTATAATATGCTTCCGCATGTGCATTAAAGATATGAATGGGTCGGCGACGTATCCTGGGATGTCGCATTTGATCGACCGCAGTGGGATGTGCGCGCGCTCGGGGTTCGGGGCGTGACATCCCCGTTTAAGTGGTATCAGAGCATGGTCTGTGTATGGAGTGATAAGGTGCGATGAGTCATGGGATAGTTAGTAGGAAAGGCTTTTAATATGCTGATGCATGTGGTTGATAGTTGATTGGTAGCTTGTTTGTGAGGTCGCTCAAATTTCAACCTGATGTTGGAATCGAAAAACAGGTGTCTATAAAGAGCCTGTAGGATGAGTGACCAGGAGTGGAGAACTCCTTGGAAGAGGTCGATATGACCTGTATCTCGGGGTAGGATGCTGACAAGAGTCGGTACCCGAGGTAGAGCGCAAGCTTAGACCAAATAGAGTGTGAGAGTACCGCCGCAAGTCGGTACTTAGAGTGTAGTAGCACCGAATGATCCTAGGTTTGATGGGATCGTTCAGGCGCTAGTGTTCCTTGGAAGCTTGTTGGGTCAGTAAGTTCAAGACCGAGCCGTTGATGTTGCTGTTGTTTCTACCGCTGCCAGTGTTGTGACCGTTGTTGCCGCGCCTGTTGAGGCCCAATCTGGAGTTGTGATCGAGGATCAAGCCTCCGTATCTGAGTCAAGGTTCAGTTTAGACAAAGGTATAAATCAATTGGGGAGAAAGGCCGATGTTAGAAGAAATGTGCCTTGTTTCGCCCAACCGAAAGAGTAGAATTGAAAAGTCAGTGCTCAACTCGATCGATGGGTGTCATGTCTGTAAGAAAGGACATGAATCTGTCCCGCGCTGTAAAAGGAAAAGGACTTGCCACAAGGGACGCCAGTGCAGCCATTTGATCAAAGATTGTTTGTATAGACAGATGGAATCACAGCTTTTCTGTCACCGTCGTTGATAAGACAGAACAGAGGAAGCATGCTTCAGGATGTTCAATAGGGTACTTGGAACGGATCTCAGAGTAAGGAAGGGTGCATGATGTTCCTTGATGAGAGGTAGAGGACTCTCTGATTGCGTGTCGAGTTTATGGAAATTAGGCTTGAGTTAGTCCGGTGTCAGAGTAAAAGGGGAGCATGCTTTGAATGTGGCCAGCATGGCCGCCAGGTTAGGAACTATCCATATAAGTTCAGGAGAGTGTAAGCATCGTTGCTGCAGATGAAACGCCACTAGGATGGCGAAAGGAGTACGAATGGATTGACTATGCATTAATCAAGGGATGAATGTTTTGAGGTGTTTTATCAGAGTAGCGCGACAAGATCTTGAGTGAAGGTTGTGGAGTTTCCGTTGTTGTGATAAAGTAATAGGAAGATGAGTCTTTGACTATAGTTGTACCTGATGGGTTTGCTTATGTATGACTTGGAAGTCATTTATGAAAAGGGTTTGGCACGAGGAGCTTTCTCTTTGTTATGAATCGTGGCAGTGATATAATTCAGTTTGTTCAGGTAGCATATGAGGGTTTTGAATTACTGAAAGTTGAAGAGGAACTTCAATCCTTGTTATTCGTCACTGAAGATGACTTGGTTCAGGTTGTTGGTTATTGAATCTATATGGCAGTTGTAATGGATGTGTCAATTGAGGGGCCGAATATGGAAAACTTAATCGTGGTATAGAAGTTTTCCGAGGTATTGTCAGAAGAATTGTCAGGTTTGCTGTCAGAAAGAGAAATGGAGTTCGTAATTGAATTAGCACCCGGAACAGAGCCAGTCCCTAAGGCTCCTTACCGGATGGTGTTACCCGAGTTAAGAGGACTGAAGGTGTAGATGCAAGAAGTGTTGGATAGGGGATTCATACTTTCCAGTGCATAACCTTGGGGAGCACTAGTTCTGTACATGAAGGAGAAATGTGGTTCGTTGTGGTTGTGTATCGATATTCCTCAAGATCGACTGGAGGTCATGGTGTCATCAATTGAGGATCAGGAAGAAGGACACACCGAAGTTAGCATCTCGTACTCGATATGGCAGTTATGAGTTATTTTAATACCGTATGGTTTGATGGACACCTTAGCTATTTGTTTGGGTCTTATGAGCAAAATGTGTAAGGGTACTTGAATCAATTGTGATTGTGTTCAGTGAAGTTATCCTAGTCTGTTCAAAGAGTACTGAGGAACACGAGAGACATTTGGAGATGGTACTTCAGACCTTGAGTGCTCTTGGATTTTGCAATAAGTTTAGCAAATGCGAGTTTTGGATGACTCATGTTGTGTTCCTAAGTCATGTGATTTCAGGAGAAGGAATCTTCATAGACCTCGTCTGAGATTAAAGCAGTGATCAGTTGGTCGATATTGACTACAGGGATAGAGATCAGAAGTTTCTGAGGATTAACAGGATATTACAGAAGTTTTATGGAAGGGTTTTCAGTGTCAGCGTTGCAGTTGATTCGACTACTAAGGAAGTAAGAAAAGTTCGTGTGGATAGATAAGGGCGAGTGTAGTTTTCAAGAGCTTAAGCAGAAGCTGACTACCGCACCTGTGCTTACTATTCCATCTGGTCCTGAAAGTTATGAGATCTGCAATGATGTGTCGTTTGAAGGATTTGGTTACTTGTTGATGCAACATGATAGGGTTGTTGCATATGCATCTCGTCAGTTGAGACCTCGGAATTGAATATGAGACAGCGTCGCTGGATGGAACTCATTAAGGATTATGACTATGATATTTCGTATCACTCTAGAAAGGTGAGCAAAGTCGCAGATGCCCTGAGTCGAGAGTCCTTAGTTGCGCAGTTGGTACTCAAGGATTGGATCTTATTTGAGAAAGTTCGAAATTTGGTTTTCAAATCTAAGATAGGCCACCTTTTGAATCCTATGACTACCCTCAGAATTGAGCCGAAAGTTCATATCGTAATCAAAGCGCTTCAAAGGGATGTGATTCGAGATTCAAAAGATCCGCAAGGGGATACCGAGAAGAGGAGAGCTAATTTTCAGATTTCGAGGACGATTGAGTGTACCGATGGTACGAGAGATTAGAGAAGAGATCTTATCGAAAGCTCGTCGTAGTAGCTTCGGCGTTGTCCGAGATAGGACGAAGATGGGTCGAATTTGCATCAAGATTAGTAGACCGTTGTGAAGACAAATATCACCGGTGTCCTAAGTGTCAGATGTGCTAGCAAGAGAAAGCACGGTTTTGCAATTCGTGAGGACCTTTGTAATCTCTCGAGATCCCCGTGTGGAAGTGGGATCGCGTCACAATAGATTTTTGTGACAGGTCTATCAAGGAGTTAGTGTGGTAATAATTTCATTTCGAGTAGTAATTGACAGACTGGTGAAATTAGCCACCTTGTGGTTGTGCGGAAGAATCTTGATTGGATTAGGCATGCAGAGGTGTTTGCACATCGATAATTCGTTTGCATAGAGTGTCGGTGTCGAGTTATGTCGATCTTGACCGAGGTTCTCGTTTCATCGATCGTCGGATAGTTCCTTTTTAGTAAGTGCGAGCGCAGTATTGAACTTCGGTTGGTTGAGTTGAGGTAAGAGATCGAAAATTGCAGGTCCGAGTTGGTTCAGAAATTAGTGATTCGATTGCGGTTATCGGATGCATTAAGGACCCCTCGGAGATGCGGGAAAATTTACGCGAGAAAGTGTCGAAAATCTTTTAATTTTTAGATTAAGAATCTGTTCATCCTTGGATGTCACCTAGGATAGGGACATCTCGAATTGTTAAGAAAGGAGAGCCGGAACTGTTTAAATGGCGGAATATTTCGAGTTTGTGATCAAAGGAGAATTTTGGCTTTAAAAGGAAAAAGAAAGCGGTTTGGGACACCGTCGGCGCCTCTAGCCGAGTTGGTATCCGGGATGAAGCTCGTCGGTCCGAAGTCGGGAGTTCGAATCCCCGACGCGGCAGTTAGCCGCTTTGTGGAAAAATAAAAAAAAAAAAAAAAAAAAAAGGAACCAAAATTTTTGCAGCTTTCATTTGCCTTTTTGGGAGTCAAGAATTGGTTTGGCCAAGTTGGAAATGTTTCGTCCGTACCGAGGATCTTGGATAGTAGTGCGAAGTAGAATGAAGGAGCATAATTGATGAGACGACAATACCCCACCATTTTGAAGAAGAATTTTAATGGTTGAAATTTCGAGGACGAAATTTTTATATGAGGGGAAGAGTTGTGACATCCCGATTTTCCGATTCTATTTTCAATAAATTGAGACGGGCATTTCGTTGGCACGCATATAGTTCTTTTCCTTGAGTCGGCCACTCATGTGAAAAAACTAGTCTATCGGGTGAAGCCGTTAAGAGTTTCTAATGCATCCGACTCGACAATTTGACCTGAAGCGACCTTTCGACCGAGCTAATCTGCAAGGGTCATTACGACACAAATAAAAGTTGATTAAAGACCGGAGACAGGTCGACTCGAAAGAGGCATGTGATTGAGTGTGGGTGATTCCACCGGATTGCATAATTCTTGGCGATCGACACTGGACCGACTTTCTATCGATTGGGTACCCTGTGTTCGTATTTGAAACCTTGAGATTATGCCGACAACCGAAAGTCGCCAATGTTTCAAAGATGTACATTGTGGCTTGAGATAATCAACCACAGGTCAAATGCATGAAAATTTCTAAATGCTACCCGGTAGGTTGGGCCGCGCTAGTATCGTGCCAAAGTGAAATTAACCGTGGAATTGAAATCGAATTCAGAAATTGGAAGTCTGAGTGTGTCACAAATCATTTCAAGATCATTGAATCATCTTTGGAAGATTTTTCATGCAAGCCGAGCTTTTCAGCAAAATAATCAAGAAATGGCTAATTTGGCTCGAGAAATTAGTAGGTCCGCATTTGGTCTTGCTTTTGGGATTTAAGTTGGTTCTATGGACAAGTGAAGATGTGAATTGAAATGTGGTGACATTAGATTAATTTTATGGACTTCAATTTGGACTCAATTGGAAGTGGATTGATTATAATTGAAGAATTTGATGCACAAGAATTTGGACCCCCGGAAAAGTAAATTGAACCCATTGGAATAAGGTTGTGGGAGTTTTGAGGAGTGGAGTATGACATCATGGATGATGTCATGGTGGGCCATTTTGTGGGATTAAAGAAAAGGAGAAAGAAAAGAAAAGAGCCCCCACTCCTTCTCTCTCCTCCTCTCTTCTTCCTCTCTCCTCCGTGCGATTCCTCCATGGTCTTCATCTTCTTCTTCGAAGCCCAAAAGTTGCGGAGGAGAAGCCGCTCGTCGCTTGGAACAAGCCGCGCCGCCCGTCGCCGTCCTCCGCCGTCGCTCGCCTCGTGGAAGCGCCCGGAACAGTGGGCCGCTGCCGTGCGCCTCCCCGGCTCGTCGGCCGCTACTCCGCCGGATCTGCTCGTCCAAGCCGTCGTGCAAGATGGGCCGGCCACCGTTGGAGCCAGCAAGGATCTGCTGGAGCCGTCGCCACCCGGCTCGCCGGAACCGCCGCGGTCGTCGCCGTGCGCTTGCTCGTCCCCTCGCCATGCGAGTCCAGCGGCGTTTCCAGATCCGGGAAGCTTAGCGGAGCCGTCCAGCTCACCTCCGGCCACCGTGAGGCCCCGCCGTTGGCCACCCGAGCTACCGCCCTCTCCTCACCGTTCCTCCGCCCGATTAGGCTCGGATCAGCCCTCCTCCGCCCAAGATCAGAAGCTGCAGAAAATGGGTATGCAGCGGACGTTTGGCCCGTTTTGGCCACCTTCCCGAGCCCGGATGCTCGGCCCGCTTTGAGGAAAGTTGTTCTCCTCGGCGTCCCCGTCGTTTTGGTCCGCTCGGTTCGTTAATCCGGTGAGTTTAACTCACTAAACCTCGCTTAGAGGGTTAATTATGCTTTAGGTGTGCTTAGTTTATGTTAATTGTGATTATGTGGTTAGTTTAATTTATTTAAGTGTGGATTACATTAATGTGCTTGATTAACTTAAAGTGGGTTTAATTTAAGGCTAAAGGAATGTTTATATCAAGATAAGCTTTGATGTGACTTAAAGGAAATTGTTTTTGATTTATTTAAGTATTCCGAAATTATTAAATAATTTAATAATATATATTTATTCGAAATTATTAAAATATTATTATTTAAATTAATTTCGGAATAAAATTAATTATTTAATAAATTTCGAAAATTTTCGGGACCTTATTTGTTCGAAATTTCGTCTTGATCGCTTATTTTGTGTATTCGGATTTTGAAATTGATGATTGGATATTATAAATTGAATGTGGATTGCGAAAAATATGGATATTATTATTTAATTAATTTTCGGAATAAATTTAATTATTTATTAAATTCGAAAATTTTGTCGGGACCTTGTTCTCTCGTAATTTCGTGCCGATCGCTGTGTATGTAGAATTTGAAATTGATGGTTGGTTGTGGCAAATCGAGTGTGATTGCGATTTATGAGGATTCTTTAGAAAACCTTAAGTGTGGGAATTGATGGGGGATTGGCCGTGATTAACCACCTATTAGAGGTCGTGCCTAGTGAGGCCGTGATTAACCACCGATTGGAGGTCGTGCCTAGTAGAGGCCGTGATGGACCACCTATGAGAGGTCGTGCCTAATAGGGCCGTGATAAACCACCTAAGAGAGGTCGTGCCTAATGGGGCCGTGATTGACCACCTATTAGAGGTCGTGCCCAGAGAGGCCGTGATGGACCACCTATGAGAGGTCGTGCCCAGTGAGGCCGTGATGGACCACCTATGAGAGGTCGTGCCCAGTGAGGCCGTGATGGACCACCTAATTAAAGGTCGTGCCGAGTGGGGCCGTGATTGCCACTGGTTATTAAGCCTTCCTATAGGGTCGAGATTGGAAGTAGTAATTGATTCACTAGAATTGACATGTAATCGGCCAAGTCGATTGATCGCTGAGACGATCCAAGTGGTTGAATTGTCCTGATGATGTGATTGTGCCATGGTTGTTTAGTGATCATAATTGTACGTGGGTGATTTGAATTGTGCTAACCTGCAGGAAGGAACTGAGGCGAGGTAAGTTCTCGTGTGATGTGGCTAGGCCACCCTGGGGCGTATTTTCTTTCTAATAGGGGTTTAGGGGGTTGAACTTGCTGAGACGTTGTCTCAGTGGTTATTGAATAACCATTTCAGGTCCCTGATGGACGGAGCGACTGGATAGCTTTGGTTGACCTTGAGGAGTTGCAGAGGTGAAGTTAGGACGATTGGAGAACGTGTCCGACTCGTAGGTCGTAGGACAATTCTTTTTTAAGAGTCGGTCTTTTGTAGACTTTTGGCCGTAGACCTTTGTTTGTAATTCTGTTGAATTATGAAAGTGTTATGTTGTGGTTTTGCTTCCTGCTTTCCTATCCCATATTTTATTGTCAGGGGTTTTATAATATGCTTCCGCATGTGCATTAAAGATATGAATGGGTCGGCGACGTATCCTGGGATGTCGCATTTGATCGACCGTTGATGGGATGTGCGCGCGCTCGGGGTTCGGGGCGTGACAGTGATTATTTTTCTATATATTCTTATGCTCAATCTATTTGTTATCTTCTCGATATCCTTTGATTTAAAAGTATGTTTACAAATCTGCATATTCAGAGATTGTTTTGTCATCATCAAAAAGGGGGAGATTGTTAGGGAAATCCTTATGATGTTTTGAAGATGACAAAATAAATCAAAGTCTACTAACATGTTTAATGGTTGAGTAATAGACTATACAAATGATAGAACATGTAAAGGATATTGTCAAAATCGAAGAAGGCCGGTAAGACCGAACGTAACATATGTCCGAGTATATTCGAAGATTTCTAGACTTTCGTGTCAAAGTCTCAAGACTCAAGACTCAAGACTCAAAGTCAAGACTACTAGACTCAAGACTCAGATCAGAAAGCCTCTCTGACCCAGATTGTAAAGTCTCAAGACTCATATCGTAAAGTCTCAAGACTCGACTTTACATCAGCATTCGATGAATCGTAACTCAAGCCCAATCATACAACGGCTAGTGATCTGGTTTGGATTCCACATCAAGATTGATTGACGATTGGATCTTGAAGACAAGAATTTTCTATACGAAGAAGCTTTACTTATGGAAACCAAGATTTCGTTTGTATGGGCGATCGGAATCAATTTGGGATTCTACCTTTGTCACTCAACGGCTACCAAATCTTCTAGATACGAGCTGTCCAATTGGTATATTGGAAGACGATTCTCCGGGATGCTGTCCAACGGCTAGTTTGGAAGTGGAGGAGTATTTAAGGAGGTGAAGGACCGATGAGCAAGTAAGAGACGGAGCGTAGAATTTATAATTCCAAAGTCTGAGCGACTTTCGATATATACTTGTCTCTTGAGAGCTTAAACGTTTGTAATCATGAGAGAAATACCAAAAGAGTGACTTAGTGAGATAGTGTGATCTACTACTAAGTGTTTGCACTCGAAGTTGTAATCTCTTGTTGATTGCATAGTGGAATCTAGCCAAGAAGGCTGTTATCGTGGGAGAGTGGACGTAGGCTTGGATTAAGCCGAACCACTATAAATCTTGTGTTCTTATTCTCTTCCCTAACTCCTTTATTTTGTTCATACTAGCACTCTCAGATTTGTCTAGGACCCGAACCTTTCTTCGGTTGCCTTGATGGGAGATGCACCGACCTTTCTCAGGGCATCTCATTTGTGGGTGCCTGATTTGTATCGAGGACACCAGTTGGTACCTGACCTTTCTCGGGAGATGCGCCGACCTTTCTCAGAGCATCTGTTTTGTTGGGGTGTCTGACTTCTGTCAAAGACATTGGTTGGAACCCGACCTTTCTCGGGAGGATGCACTGACCTTTCTCAGGGCATCGATTTGTGGGGCATCTGACTTCTGTCGAAGACACCGGTTGGAACTCGACCTTTCTCGGGAGGATGCGCCGACCTTTCTCAGGAGATGCGCCGACCTTTCTCAGAGCATCTGTTTTGTTGGGGTGTCTGACTTCTGTCAAAGACACTGGTTGGAACCCGACCTTTCTCGGGAGGATGCACTGACCTTTCTCAGGGCATCGATTTGTGGGGCGTCTGATTTCTGTCGAAGACACCAGTTGGAACCCGACCTTTCTCGGGAGGATGCGCCGACCTTTCTCAGGGCATCAATTCTGGAGGATACCTGGACATTCACAAGCATATCAAAGAGTACCTGGATATTCACAAGTACTAACCTGAAGAGTATTTGGGCCTTTGCAGGCATCAAAATGGGTATTTGGTTGACCATAGGTATTGAAGGGGTACTTGGATGATCACAAGTATAAATTCTTAGGGGATACTTGGACATTCACAAGTATCGAAGGGGTACTTGATAATTAGAAATATTGAGGACATACCTTGGCTATTTGTGAAGGTGTCCCATCTCCTGGCAATTGGGAAATATTGAGGGCATACCTGGGATATTGGTGAAGGTCTCTCACCGTCTGGTAGTTGGAGTATCGAGGACGTGCCTCATATATTCGTGAAGGTCTCTCACCTCCTAGTAATTGGGAATATCGAGGGCGTACCTGAGATATTCGTGAAGGTCTCTCACCTCCTGGTAGATGGGAATATCGAGGACGTACCTGAGATATTCGTGAAGGTCTCTCACCTCCCGGTAATTGGGAATATCGAGGACGTACCTGAGATATTCATGAAGGCCTCTCACCTCCTGGTAATTAGGAATATCGAGGGCGTACCTGAGATATTCGTGAAGGTCTCTCACCTCCTAGTAGATGGGAATTTCGAGGACGTACCTGAGATATTCGTGAAGGTCTCTCATCTCCTGGTAATTGGGAATATCAAGGACGTACCTTGGATATTCGTGAAGGTCTCTCACCTCCTAGTAAATGGGAATATCGAGGATGTACCTGAGATATTCGTGAAGGTCTCTTACCTCCTGATAATTGGGAATATCGAGGGCGTGCCCCGCATATTCGTGAAGGTCTCTTACCTCCTAGTAATTGGGAATATCGAGGGCGTGCCCCGCATATTTGTGAAGGTCTCTCACTTCCTGGTAATTGGGAATATCGAGGGCGTGCCCCGCATATTCGCGAAGGTCTCTCACCTCCTGGTAATTGGGAATATCGAGGACGTACCTGGGATATTCATGAAGGTCTCTCACCTCCTGGTAATTGGGAATATCGAGGGCGTGCCCTGCATACTTGTGAAGGTTTCTCATCTCCTAGTATTATAAACTTGACTGTGGTATGAGGCTTACTTGGATTGCTGCAGGCACTTAAAGAGGTGGGACACTTGGATAGCCACAGGTGTACAAAGCACTGGAATACTTGGATGAACACAAGTATTTAGTGATATGATCTGGGACCACTCAGGCTGGCCCAAGTGCTAGAAAACATACTTGGACGGTGGTGCCAAGCAAAACAATGAAATGCTTGAACAGCTGCTATATTATTTGGGGACAACTCGGGCAGGTTGAGTGTCATGAAAAGGAAGTACCTGGACAACGATGGGTACTTGACGATATGGGGATACCTAAACAACAGTATGTATTCAATAATAAATGGATATTTGGTCAATCACAAGCATCAATATTCTGGGGACAACTCGAATAGGCCGAGTGTCAAGAAAAGGGAGTATCCGAACAATGGCCGGTACTCAAAGACAAGAGGGATACCTAGACAGCAACAGGTATTCAATGATAAATAGATACTTGGTCAGTCACAAGTATCAATACTCTGGGGACAACTCGAACAGGTCGAGTGTCAGGAAAATGGAGTATCCGAACAAAGGGCTCGGTGCTCAAAGACAAGGGGATACTTAGACAAGCTTGCAAGCACCCAAACTCAAGGGACGACTCGAATAGGTCGAGTGTCAAGAAGAGAGTATGCTATTTGCACAATATGCACACATGATTGTATACGCTATGAGTTCAAATGAGATTCATGCATGATAATTTTGTCGGTTTTGCATCTTTTGATTTCCATTGGGGAAGATTTTGAAAGACAACATTCATTTAAAATGTAGATGTCTTGAGCATGCCAAATGAGGGACTTTCAGTCTTAAAGGACTTTTCACTCACTCTCATAGAAAAGGCTATCCTGACCATTGATGCAGGATTTATAAGGACCATACTATCTCACTGTCATCATGTCAACAGGGGTCCGAGTATTCTTGCAAAAACGATGCGACTTTACCAATGTGAGAGGTCTTTGTTGAAACTGTAATGAAGTCTTGGTTAGCAACTCATCAAAGGGGACCATCAAGGTCAAGGCTTATGAACAGAGTGCCGCACGATCGTCTCCGGGTTTGCAAGTCAAGAATCCTGCGAAAAGAGATAGAATAATCTTGCCTGTACTTCTTCGAGCGAGGCTTATGTACACATGAAATCCTACGTTAATTGAAGTGCCCCTAGTCTGAAGAGACCTTTATAATGGGAATGTAATGTAGTCTTGACTCACATGTAAGAGGGTGAGAGTTGGCGATTGTCTTGACATTTGTCACTAGTCTTTCTTCACGATCGGATGGAGGTTGTATCAATTAAACAACAATTCCTCTTGGGAATACAAATGGCTGTATTTTTGTTTGGGGCATCAGCCTTGCTTTTACCAGGCACACTGCTTTTTTCATGCCCCTATTTCTCATCTCAATTTTTCATTCATGGGCATTGACCTTGCTTTTACCAGGTACACTGCTTTTTTATGCCCCAGTTTTTACTCTTGTTGCTTGAGGAATCGATCTTGGCAAGTTCAAGCAAACGCCTTTGTTAGACTATGGAGTCTTCATCTTTTGTTGGCACTCTTGATTATGTTGCTCAAACGACAGTGGCTTCTGCTTTGCCTCCATGTGAGGGTGAATTTACAGACTCAATTGAGTTGTACCATGGATACAAGTGCGTAAAATAAAGAATTGCTCTTCACGACTCTAAGGCACTTAAATTAACGCGAGTGTTCATATGCAATAAAGACACTCGAAGATCGATGCAAGTGCAAGCAAGAAAATTTCTATCCCCTTTCTCACCTTGTGATGTTGATTTGCTTTCGACTTGCCCCAGTGTGGGGTGGTTCTTTGTCGGGAGTATAGCATAAATTTGTCAGTGTATAGGGCTCAAAGTGAGCGATGGAACGCCTCTCACTGCTTTGATCATCGTACCTTTCGTGAGAGAACTCTTTACCCTGTAGTCATGGAATTTTCTGCACTCATCTCACAAGTGTATAGATGGGGGATTGTGTGTAGGGTATGGCTTGCCTGTCATCATTTTGACACGCCTCATCCAACATGCTCAATCAATCTTGTATTCTTCACTTAGTTGTCTATTCTAATAATCCTCAATGGAATCGGTGACTTAGTAGACAAAATCATCATGCGAATTCAGCTGGAAATGACATGCAACATTTTGATGAAGCTTGAATTCTACAAAACAAGTGAACGGCTTTGACTCAAAAAAGACCCTATTGACAACTTTAGGAGTTAACATAATGGTGTTTCCAAATATGTTAAATTTTGAACATCAAAAGGGTTATTCGCAAATGGGTGTCGATAGTTATCCCTATTGATTAGGGATATGACACATGAAAGATCGGCCAAGGATTGGGAATCTAATCATTGATTTGATGGGCCTTTTTTGGCCTACGAGAAGAGAAGATGTACAAGTAGATCAATTAGTCCGGCCAAAATCAAATGTGAGTTGAGGCCTAAGGATTTTCTATCATTTGCTTTGGCGATACTTGAGACGCCATTTTGCTTGGGAGAGTCTTGTCATGCCTCTCATTGATTTGTTATCTTTGCTTTTGACGGTCAAGTGATCCCGCCACAAACAAGAGGGAATGTGTTAGTCATGAACTCTTTCAAGAGTCGAATAAGCGGAATCGATACAACTTTACCCTTCACTTGGTTTGTAGATGATTGGGTGAACCGAAGTACAAGGAGGACATGAAGTCTCGTGTCTTCCCTTCATCGAGTCAATTATTCTCCTTAATTGGCTTATGGATGGCATGTCCCTTTACACGAAGTCAAGTGAATTCGATGCAAGCCATTTCTGTATACTAGCTTGGCCAGTATTGATTTGTCAAATTTAATCATTGAGTTTGGTTCTTGAGTTGTGATGCTCCCTGTCAAATAGGGAAAATATGTCAAAAGCGGGTTCAGATAATGGGAGTATTGGAAACGATACCGAATTACCCTTCCCCAGAGTTTGTCTGTGCTAGCTTCTAAAGATATTTGAATGTTGATGATGGCTTCTTTATCTTAGCATAGTTCAATGTTTCCTTCAATTGGCCTCCCTCATTTATGACCATGTATGCATGATTGCTGGTCGTTAATTCATCTTCAACGCCTTCCTTCTGTGGAATTCCTCCTTCTGTCTTTGACTATATGACCATTAGTAGCATTGAGCAAAGTCATGTACTTCAAGCTTCTATGGAATCTGAGATGGACAATCAAAACCTCCAATTCTCTTATGGCAATTACTTCTTGCGAGAATATGTGTCTAGAGTGAAGCTTCTAAATTCCAAAGTCATTGTCCAGGGTGTGGGGCTATAGATCGCCTTGATTGTCTAGATTTTCTCCCTGTTGACAGTAATCACTTAAAAGGAAGAGGAGGAACTCATTCCTTATGTTGAAGTTGATACTGTAACATCTAGCCGTTTGGGCGCGTTGTGCGACAAGATAGTCTTTTAGCTTAGGATGGAGTTGGGCAGGAGTGAGGTATGTCATGGATGCTTCGATCTCAACTCTATACCTGTACCTATTACGTCTCATCTTTTGTATCCTGTAAATAGAAGAGAGAAGACATTATTTCCAAATTATATTCAAAGGATAAGACTTACCCTCTTTTGGTGTAGGATGATTCTTTCTATTTGCCCCTGTTTTCTTGGCAGGGTGTCTTTGAATTTTGTGAGTTCGCCTGATGCGCTTGCTTCAAATGCCCCATGTCACACTAAGTCAAAGGGGATGAGAATGATCTTCTGAGACATGAAGTGAATGAGTCAGAAAGACTAACATGGTTAAATTTATCATCTTGTTTTAACAAAAGCTTTTGGGTGATGAAATATATTTTTTTATTTTCAAAATACGTCTTTGGGGGAGAGAAAGCATGAGGAAGCCCAGCCCTCAGTATTCTCCTTGCATGTTATTTTCTTTTCATGGTTGGATAACATCACTGGGCTGGTTTGGAGTACCGCCTCATGCTCTTAAAACAAAACATTAGAACTATACAATAGATTATTTGGAATGGAAAATACAACAGTAGCACAACAGACAAGATAAGAAATATGAAATTACAAAAACGACTAAAACTCATGAAAACTCCTGTGTAAAGGAGTGCTTTTGATAGTGCTGGTCTTTAAGATAAGCGTGTTTGAATTTCTCGCCTTCAGTAGACTCGAAGTATTCGCATGCGATGACTACCTCGCTGAAGCTATGGAAGTGTAACCCATGCAGCCAACAGCGATGCTTGCAGGACAAAGCTTCTATGAACTGCTTCATTAACTCCTCTTCAGCTAGTTGAGGGCAGGTTTGGAGTACCGCCTCATGCTCTTAAAACAAAACATTAGAACTATACAATAGAGTATTTGGAATGGAAAATACAATAGTAGCACACAAGTCAAGATAAGAAATATGAAATTACAAAAACGAGTAAAACCCATGAAAACTCCTGTGTAAAGGAGTGCTTTTGATAGTGCTGGTCTTTAAGATAAGCGTGTTTGAATTTCTCGCCTTCAGTAGACTCGAAGTATTCGCATGCGATGACTACCTTGCTGAAGCTATGGAAGTGTAACCCATGCAGCCAACAGCGATGCTTGCAGGACAAAGCTTCTATGAACTGCTTCATTAACTCCTCTTCAACCAGTTGAGGGCAGGTTTGCATCATGAAAGCTCTCCACCTCCCTGCGTATGCTTGGAAATCCTCCATTAGTCTTCTTGTGAAGTGAGCTAAACTTTCACAAGGCAATTCGGATTCCAATCTGGTTTTGGTGCGATGCAAGAATGTGGAAGTCAGCTCATTCCAATCCTTTAAGAGATAAATATTTGCCGTGATGAACCATTGCAATGCAGACCCCGTAAGAGTTTCTTGGAATGCCTGAGTTGTGAACGACATCGGGCCATAGTACCGACTCATTTCCGCATGGAGATATTGCAAGTGGGCCACAGGACAAGTTGTGCCGTTATACTTGCAGAGATCGGGTATCCACATTTCTATGGGGGTCATGATCCTACGAGGGCAAGATGAGCCGGGTATGTCTTGGCTAGGCCGCTGGTTTTCCCACTGCATAGCTGTTGTAGTGGTGAATTTTTCTGTTTTAGGGAAGTTGGATTCTACCGAGATTACTCCATTGCTTTCTTCTTGGTCAAAATTCCCGAATGAGGATGAAGCATTGAAGCTATCCTCATGGTCAGAGGACGAGCTTAGTACTTCGTTAGGATCGTAGCGGATAAAGACGTATGCTTCTTCTTTTGACGGGCCTTCATCTCCGGATGAGAGTAGGAAACGAGTTATATGATGAATCGTCGGTTTTCATTGTTGAAATAACGCGGAAGTCTTTGGGATTGTATTCTAGGGCCGGGAAGTCTTTAGGATTGTACTCTAGAGGATGGTGGCCCTCAAAGTTGTATTCTTGGGAATGTTCAAAGCTTTGGTGCGGTGGCTCATCGGTAGATCTTTGAATCTATCTCGCTTGGGCTTTCTTTTCTTGGCTTCCGGTCCTAGACCTTTTGAGTAAGGCCCTTCGCTTTGCTAACTTGATTCTGTCAAGGGAAGTGAGAGACATTAGAGTTTCACTGTCTGATTCACTTTCCAGGTTGATAGGGGTTGGTATTCTTTGGACCCTAGCTCTTGGAGTAAGCTTGGGGAGTTGTCCAGTTGTGCCCCACTCTCGAACAGACTCTGCGTCTTTGACCTCGTATAAAGGCTCCTTGCCTTTCCTAGTGGGAAATTTTCCAGTAACAGGATGTTGCTCAACTGCCCATTTATCATGCAAGGCTTCATTGACATGCTCCTCTCCTATCTTAGCGGCTAACAGCTCCTTGTGCTCCGCGATCATTGGCTCTTCGTAGGGCAAGGTGATGTCAGGGGTGATGTAAATATCGTATTCTTGATGGAAAACATGAATTAATTCCCTCCAGGTTTTAAGGGGACTAATCTTCCTAACAATGTACCATCGCAAGGCAGGGCCAATCAAGTTCGATTGGTATGATTGAATCATCCTTCGAACTAGGTAAGCTTGCAAGTAGGTCTCTGGACGGGAGGTATCAGCATACCTTTCGCATTCAGGTGCTTTGAGTTTTTCAGGGATCTCAATGCTGGCGTAATTGGACAGGTCCATGGGACTCTGCTCCTGCAGCTGGTTTAACTTTTTCATGATCCTTTCAAATTGTCTATGGTACTGGCTATTTTCTGGCGAATTTGCGAGTGTCATGATGGCGTTTAAGGCAACTACAGAGTTGGGTTTAACTTGAGTGGGTTCCATTTGTCTTGAGAGTTGTTGAAGGACAATGGACATTTGTCCTACGCCGTCTTCAATGTTAATAAGGCGATTTTGTACATCATTCTGATCGGGCCCTAGCGCATGAGGCCATGCACGAGCTACTGGTGGCCGGCGATTCATAATTACCTGCCGTTTGCGAAAACAATGAATGAGTATGAAAGTAAACAAAAAATGACCCATGGCAATGGTCCAACTGCTTTTTTATTCATCAAAAGAGGATTTCATAGATTGCAGACTTCTGACATCTAGAACTTGAAACTGAAAAGACAAGATGAAATACTAGATATTAAACAAGAGTTCCTAAACAATGGGACAAAACTTTCACACTATTTACACTAAGGGGCACATGATTGCTAATTTATATGTGACGGGGAGCCTTGTTCTTGCGAGGACGCCTACTTCCTTGAATTGGTTCTGAGGTGTGCATCCAGTCCATTCCTAAATCTCTCTCCATGAGCTCTGCTTGCTCGTGTTGGCTGCTCTCGCTGACTGAGTGAGGGACTAATAGCTTCCATCTTGTCGGGATACAATGGTTGTGGATGTAGGACATGGAGGCGTGGTGGGCTTTTTCTTCTCTCTCAAGCCCTTCAGGTATCACAATCCTTTTACGATGGCATTTGTCCCAGGTTTCCTCAGCAGTAGAAATTTCGAATTCATAGTCACGGCTTGTGTTGAAAAGAACTGGAGGGACCATCATCTTGAAAGGCGGTGGGATCTCCTGAAGGGCTCCATATTGTCGTGCTACCCGATACGGGTAGTAGGGAATGGCGCCGGTGAGACCGAGCAACGGAATTGGGCGGGTGCGCATGTAAGCAAAGCGGGCCCTTTTTTCATGGAACCAACCAGCACACTATTGGAATGCCTCAGGAGTTGGGTTTCTTAGGAAGCTTACCCAATTTAAACAGCTTTGATTGGGAATGTACGGTCCTAAAACCATAAATTTTTGTAATGGATTTTCAAAAGCATTTGTTTTCGAGGCGATCGCATGAAGTCTCGAAATTCGCTTAGGTGAGAAAAGAACCAGACTTGTAAAATTTTAAGAGAGGCTCGCATGATTTTCTCCGAGTTGTCTTTAAAACGATTAAAAGACAAGAATGTTTCAGTTAAAATCATGTTGACATAATTCCCCCCTCTTAAGATCTGATCAACTATCCATGCCATCTTAGGAGTTATGGCATTTCTTTGATGGGGGAAGATGATGAGTCCGAAAAAGGCTATGAGGAAAATCTCACTTTTCTGGGTCATAGGCTGATTTTGGAAACAGACATTCATAAATTCTAGTGGGCAGGTATTATGGTTGCCTTCAAGAATTTGTCTCATGACATGGATTTCAGTTCCTAAAAGTCGTGCTAACCTGCGCCATGGGAGGGTGCCTATCGATGGCTTGACAAGCTTTTTCTCAAGAGGCATTCCAGTGATGATGCTGTATTCTTCCAGGGTTGGGGTTAGCTCAAACCTACCGAATATAAAAGTAATTGTCTTCGGGCACCAAAAATGTGCCATGGCTTGTATGACTTCAGGACGAACGGTGATTTGGATCAACGATAGGAGATGACCAATTTTGGCCTTCACGCGCTCCTGGGCAAACTGATCTAATTGACCCCACCATCTGAAGAGCTCCGCCTTGGGAGCAGGAATGAACTGGATATCGTCTTTCCCCATCACATATAAACTAGGACTTGAAAAGTTTATCCTACATTGCCATGGGCCAAATAAAAAGAGGCGAGTAAAAGTAAAGAAATCACTTTGCTTTTAAAGAAAAATGGCAAGCACAAAGACATGCGCATGGGACGTGCGGCTCGATTTCTAACTCAGAAGGCTTGATGAAATTAAAAAGGTATCCGCCCATCGCAGTCTCGCGTTAGCAGCATACCCTCCTAACCTCGGCTAAGAAATTCGGGGAAAAGAAAGGCAACCTCTACATCGCAGTCTCGCGTTCGAGGTCGTATCTTTCTTAACACCATCCTAGAAATCCTATGGCGGCCCAGGTCCGGCGGCCGGGTTGTGTGTGCCATGTGTAGTGTTTAAAACAGTAAAGCATGCACAGCAGTTTATAATCACAAAACATTTTATTTTGACAGAATAAAAAAACTTTAAGCTATTACCCTGCACAAAAGAAAAAAAACCCAAGTCAGCAAAGCATTTAAACAAAGATAAAATGGCATAAGTCCTCAAAGTCCCAGCGGAGTCGCCAAGCTGTCGCGACCTCTTTTTTTTTTCGGCGCCCCGCGATCGGGTACGAGCGCCTAAGGAGGCTAATGGCTCGGCTGAAATTAGTTAAGCCCGGACTCTCCCAAGTCCACCAATTCACGACTTAATGGTCCAAGTTTTTAACCTATAAATCAATTTTTAAAATGGAGTCGCCACTAATCGATTTGGGGTGGGTTGATTAGAAACCCAAGCGAAGTATCGGGAGAAGTACTCGCTCCTGCGCAACCAGAGAAATTAGGATCGGGGACTTGATTACACTAGTTAATCACTAATGCCCTTTCGGTACCTAATCTTGTTTAAACCCTGAGGTTTTTTGGATGTTCGAGGGGTTTTCCATGCATTTTGGGAGGAAAAACATTTTTGAGTCATTTTCTAATTTTTTGGATATAAAAGGGATTTTTGGACCTTTTTTGGTATTTTTGGAAAAATACAAATCTTTTTGGCCTTTTCTGAATTTTTGGCTTTTTTTGGAAAATATGAAATATTTTTGATTTTTTTTATTCTTTGGAAAATAAAATATTTTTATCATTTTTTATTATTTTTCGATTTTCTGGAAATTAAAACATTTTTTAATATATTAAAACATTTTTCGGTTTTCTGGAATTAAAATATTTTTTAATAATATTTTGTTTTTGAAAATAAATTATTTTTTTCTTTTTATTTTTCTTTTATTTTTATTAAAGCATTACATAAAATAATAAAAGGCCAACTCGGGTCGGATCCGTGGGTTGGGTTCGACCGGGCCGAAGACCCAACGCGGACGGAGCCGCAACGCGGGCCCAACTCAATTTTTTTTTTTTTTTAAAAAGCAAATCGCAGCCCAAAAGCGAAATAGGCCCACTTCTCTTAGGCCCGCACAAATTTGGCCCGCGCAACAAAACCCTAGAGGAACCGGGTCATCCGCCCGACCCAACGACCCGACTTCCGGCCGCCCCAAATTCGTGAAACCCGACCCGGATCCAACCCACTTGACGACCCGTCTTCTTCCCTCGTTGACCCGGCTTTGGAACCCTTGAGATCTGGCGATCCGCGGCGCCGGGAGGGGTGGCTGGAATGTCACTGAGCGGTGACTCGACGATGGATGGCAGCTAGGGTTCCGGCGACAACGACGGGCGACTGCTGGCTCCTCAAAAACAACGGCGGCAACGATGATGGGTGACTACTGGGTTTTCGGGGATGGCAGTGGCGGCACGGTTCGAAAGGGAGGGAGACGCGAAGCGATCGGAGGCGGCGGCTACCTGGTGGTGGCGAACTATGATGGTGACGACAGAGGAGCAGCGACGATCGCGATGGCGAGGCCTCGGCTTCCCAGATCTGGTGTGGCATTGGCGGGTCAGTCTCGGCACGGCGTCAGGGCGGGGAGCAACAGTAGCAGCGAGGTTTCTACTCTCAGATCTGACCCTTCACGCTCAGATCTCTCCCTCTCAAGCTCACCTGCTCGCGAATCTGGGTTCGCTTGCCGCCGGCCTCCCCCGATGTCTCTCGATGGGAGGTCGTTTAGCTTGCGACCCGATCCTCCGCCCTCTTGGCTTGCTCTTCGATTTCCCCCTTGAAGTCTCTCAAAGGGAAGATCTCGGAGTTCGCCGTGGTTGGTGTCGACGGACGTGCTCCGCTATTTATAGGCGAGGGGTCCGGTCGACGGAGGAGCTCGGCCGCCGGTCTTTGGCTTGCCGACCGGACTCCGCGGCCCAACCGGCGTCTCATCTCAGCATTAAAGGCGCGCATTGAAGGCGCATGAGTGTTGTCCTCTCCTTCCGCGGCCTACCTCCGTGCCTCTCGCCATAGGCTACCCTTGAGCGCGTCGCCGGCCACCGCGCGTGAGATGCGAGGCGAATGAAGAAGAAGAAGACGGGAGGAGGAAGAAGAAGAGGGGGGGGGTAGGTCGTGCGAAGGAAAAGAAAGAAAAAAGGGGCTGGCTGCTTTTCTTTTGCTTTTGCTTTTCTTGCTTTTATTTGTTTTTTTCTTGTTTTGTTGTTTTTATTTGTTTTTTTATTTGTTTTGTTGTTTTTATTTGTTATTTGTTTATTTATTATCCGAAATGACAAAATAGAATAAAAACTTAATAAAAGCAAATTAACCTAATTAAAATTGAGGTGTCAACATGAATCATTACAGCAAAAGAGTCGGAAGGAATACTTTTCGTATGTTATATCGGAAAAACAGCATCCAGTCACATGGCTTAGATAATCTATTTAGTATTTACGTGTATTTGTCATTTTTGGACAATACAAAACCCTAGAAACTACAAAATGCTAGTTTGGCCATTTCACATACCTGCTTTGTCGATCAGCGGAAAATGGATTTGTACGTCTCTTGAAGACACAGCTCGGAAAGTCAAAGTGAGGGGTTGTCGACTGGAAATGATAAAATATTATTGTTTCGATCTTTACACCCGGGAAAAGAACAAACTACGGCAGAAAACAAAGCCACTCATCTTATGTAACATTAATAGAGAAAAGTATCTTATGGAGGTAGCAGAGAGAAGCTTTATAATGACTTTGATCCGTTCCTTTCATAGCACCAATTTTGCACAAAATACAACAATAGTTGAAAATGAGCCCATACATGTGATTCGTTAAAAGCCTCGAAGTGAAGAAGGTCAAAAAAATAATGGGGTTTGACAGAAAAGAAAAAGTTATCATCATGAAAACCCAAAACTAATATATATGTGATAAATTTTACCATAAGCTAATTTTTTTAGCATAAATTGATACACCTAGGACTAACTTATTCTCAATAAGTTTTCATTAAATTTTACCTTTAAATTTATAAGTCGGATGATACAAGCTAATTGATGAATATACCGGTTTCGGGTTTTACATTTTGTTTGTCACATGAGTACTAGTCTGTAATTTTTCATAATATTAATCCAATTTAACAGAAGCTAAAGGATGTTGGGATTTTTTTTATTGTAAAAAATTAGTTTGGGATAAATTTATTATAGGTTCATTGGTTTGGGATTTTTCGTGATATTAACTCAAAAAAAAAATTGAGAAGGAGAATCCTAAAGGGGTGAAAGCGGAGTCCAGACCCATGCTCGAGAAATATTGTCCCACAATGTCACATTTCCGATAATACAGAAGCCCCGGGCTATCTAAGTAAAGTATAAATATGCCCAGAATCAACCATTTGAGGTAAGAGACTTTTGCCCCCACATTACTCGTTACCGTCCCAATAGCATTCTCTAAACCTCATATTGACATGAGCGTCGGAAGATCCCGAAAATCCATCCCTTAAGGGATTTTTTTATCCGTGATGTGTGGAGTGTGTGGAGCCACGAGCTGATCAAACGAGGAATTCACTCGAGGAAGGTTGAGTTGCGGCTCAATCCGAATTCGATGCGTAGGAACGTTCGAAAAGCCAAAGAACGTCTCTTTAATCTCAAAGTGATGAGTGAAAAGCTCGTGAGAATATATGGCTAGTACGGGAAGAAGTATGAATATACATGACCAGTCTACCTCGCAATCAGTTAGCGTTGTCTCCCTTTAATCCCAGAGTGTCGAGTGAAAAGCTAGTGAGAATCCACAGATAGGACTAGGAGAAGTATGAATATGTGTGATCAATCGACCTCACACCACATGGCCGATTTGGATCTTCCAAGAGAGAAAGAATGTAGTAGAAAGCGAGCAATAAAAAAGACAAAACGGAGAAAATAGATCGGATATCAATTTACATGGTTTTATTATAGTAAATTATGTTTATGGGGAGAATAGCAACGAATTATATTACAACCACACCTGAGTCATTTAAATACTCTATATTTAACCTGAATTATTTCGTAAAATAATCTCTTAATCTTATGAAAATATTGACAAATCTTGTCATAAGGTTTCATGGTTACAAAGATGGTCCCAGTCCCAAGCGTTCAACAAACGATGCTTCAAGATCTGTTCTTTACGTCAACAATCGCGAGGAGACCACGCTGCCTAACCACGCCATCTGATCACACTTTCCTTGTTTGAGTCTTCTTCTCACGTTGAAAAGTCCAACGCCAATTCGGACTCCAATAGGAAATATAACCAAGAAAGAATACAAAAACAAATCATTCAGAATTTTTTTTACTCCAAAAGACATTCAACCGAGTGCAAATATCCAATGTGATAAATATTGCCAAAAATATTTAAAAGTCGAATTTCGTTCGTCGGCACAAACTTAAGACATATTTTTAACAAAGAGGATATCGGAAGTTGATTCTGTTGTGAAATGAGAAAAATTAAGACACTACCAGGCAAGTGTAGGCCCTGATAACTAGTTAGATGTTTGATACCCTGATGTGAAAGATGGACGACACCATCGACACAAATCAGGCAGAAGAGGAGAAGTATCATGTTATAAAACTATGACCAGATCGCTTCTCTTGATCTTAGAATGCCTCCTATTGAATCATATGATGGGACACTATGAGGGTCATGTAGATACCTTTAAGGTTATGGCGATGATATGTCGTCAATAAATAACTCCAATGATAATTAAAAATCTAATGTTATGTGATACTTTAATTGGAGAAATTTGGTGAGTCATGCTTGCTTAGGATGGGATTGTTAAACAAGGCAAATAAGAATTGTACCAATAGAAAAATATTTATTTAAAATGGAAATTTAATCTAATGATAGTTAGTAGGGAAAATTGTCCAAAAAGTCCTAAAACTATTACACTTTTGTCAATTTAGTCATAAACCTTTTAACTTTGCCAATTGAGTCTTAAACCTTTTCACTTTTTGTCGATTTAGTCCATCCGGCCAACTTTGGCCGGAAAATGTTGATGTGGACGTTGGTAGTGTCACATAAGGCTGGTGGTGTTGACGTAGATAATTTTTACTAATATTTTAATAATTTTTTTGATTTTTTTGATTTTTTGATTTTTTTTTTTCTGTTTTTTTCCTTTTTTTTATTTTTTATTTTTGACTTTTTCCTTGGCCTTTTCCGATGGCCGGCCACCAGCCACAGCCAATCGGCTAGCCTTGCCTGCCATAGGCGAGGCCCGGCCGAGCGAGGAGGAGCCCTAGTGAGGGGAGCCCTCGCCCAGGCGTGGCTTGGCAAGGGTCGCTTGGGCAAGGCCAACCCTCCCCTAAGCCAGGGTGGCCTTGCTAAGTGTCGGTGACGCCGGTTGAGGCTGCCCTAGCCTCGGCAATGGTCGGCCTCGCCAGATCTGGTAAGGCAAGCCCTCGCCGGGGCTCACCCTCGCCCAGGAGAGCGTTGGCCTCGCCCCTGGCTAGGTGGGCGACGGTTGGCCACCGACCACAAGTCGACACTCGCCCAACCAGGGGCGAGGGTTGGCATCACTTAGATCTGGTTTGGGTGAGGCCGATGCTCGCCTGGGTGAGGGCGAGCCCCCGCAAGGGCTTCCCTGGCCAGATCTGGTAGGGCCAGTCCTTGCCGAGGCTAGGGCGGCCTCGCCTGGTGAGGCCACCCTAGCTTGGGGGAGGGTCGGCCTTGCCTAGGCAACCCTTGTCGAGCCATGCCTGGGCAAGGGCTCCCCTTGCCGGGGCTCCTCCTCGCTCAGCCGGGCCTCGCTTGTGGCAGGTGAGGCTAGCCGGGCAGTTGTGGCCGATGGCCGGCTGTCACCTGTGGCCGGTGGCCAGCCACCGGAAAAGGCCAAGGAAAAAGCAAAAAAGAAAAAAAAAAAAAAAAAAGGGGGGGGGAAATAGAAAAAAATAATAAAAATAAAAATAAAATTCAAAAGAATTATAAAAATATAAAATATTATTAAAAATTGTCAATGTTTATTTGTGAGGTCTACATGGTACCGTCGGCGTCCACGCCAGCATTTTCCAGCCAAAATAGGCTGGATGGACTGAATCGACAAAAAGGGAAAATGTTTATGACTCAATTGGCAAAATTAAAAGGTTTAGGACTGAATTGGCAAAAGTGCAATAGGTTTAGGACTTTTTGGACAATTTTCCCATAGTTAGTAAATCACTCTAATTAAGATTGGCAAATTCACCTTGATGAATTTGAACTATTGAAAAGTTAAACAAATAAAAATTTGTAGTTTGCTAATTTTTACACCAACTAAAAAATTTATCAAAATCTTATAAAACTGTTCACAAGTTACCAACAAATTGCTTAGAAAAAAATCTCTATTCGTTCTTTTATCAATAACTTCTTGACACTCACCAACGCCAATTAAAATTTACCGGCACGATAAAAAAAGGTCTGCATCTTTGGGCACAAAACATTAGAAATATGCTATTTTAAAACTCTCTAATCGTGCCAAGTCCTATGAATACCTAAATATATCGAATTTCTATCAGCTTACAATGTTATGAAGTTTTTGACGATCTTCTGGTTGTTTATTTTGGAGTCTTATCTTTGATTGCTTATGCAGTAGAGCCTAAAGAATCGAAAGCCTAATCTGAACATGATTTTTTGTTCTATGTTCAGTAACTTAAGCCTGAAAGCGAGGACCAACAGCGCTCGTTTGCGTCAATTTCACCCTTAGCTGCTGTAATCGATCCTACATTTCCCACACACAGTATAGTTTTTGAAAGAGAACGAACAGAGTTCAAAGCCAAACCGCGAATAATGAGCAATTGGCAGATTTACAGAAACCCTTTTCTTCTTCAAGCATGTGTTTCCTAGTTTTCATGTGCAAGAAGATGTTGAAACCAAAACAACAATAATAAACTTTGCAAGCTTGGAATAAGAACACTAGAAATTGGTGGGAAATTTTTTTATTGAGAATGCTTTCTCTTCTTTATGTCTCATGAACTATGATTTATGGTTAGATTTACAACTCATGACATCATCCCTTCATACCGGAATTGAAGTTTACAAATGCCAATGATTACTTGAAGACATAGCAACCCACAAATGTCAACGATGGGAGTTTAATGAAGAAAACAAAATAAGCACATACACGATCATCATAAGCACAATCAAAACTTACAATTAAGTAACAGAAGTCTCCAATAACGTTCAATCTGGAAGTCCATGCAGCCAACGGTAAAGCTTTTATGACTCTTCTTCAATGCTTGCAGGTTTCTCATCCAGCAACCATCGTCCAATAATCAATTTTATTTTATTTCAACAGAAGATTCAGCTTTCAAATCGACCAAGATTCAAGAATATCCACGAGCTTAAAACTAGGCCACTGTACATTGATTTACACTACAAAATACTCATCTCCGTCACGCTCATTTCATCGCCAGTGCTTCCTTGTTCACGATCCTGACGGTTCCTTCTCGTGCAGAGGCACGCAAAAAGGAAACAACCCGTGGAAGTGGCGATGGTGAAAACGAAGAGAGCCCAGAAGCTGTCGAGGCCCAACCTCGGTGTGTCGGTGGTGAAGTTCCTCATGGTACACTCAGGACGGAACCACTCGTTCTCCAACCTTTCCATCTCACCGCTCTCTGAAAGCTCCAAAATGGCCTTAGAGAAGTTTGCAGCGTGTGGAGAGTCTTTTTTGGGAACGCCTGCACATGAACGGGAAAGGAGATTTTAAGTAACAAGGAAGAGCAACTCCATAAGCACTAATATCTAATTCATGTTTCCATAATTCCCTTCTTTCTTCTCTTTTTTGGCTATACTAACCCCAAGAGAAGTAGTGATATTCGAGTGCTAAGTGGGTTTTTGTTTATATATCAGTCCACACCCTATGTCACTCTGTTGGGATTTGGTGTGCTATTTTAGTTATCAAGCCCCCCCATTTTCCTTTTGACCTAGCCTTAAGAGATACAACACGCAAACTCAGGATCATACTTACAAAGCCAAAACCGCCAAATCTGTAGTTTTGACGAATGGCATCATATCCATAGCAATACTCGGTGAAGAAAGCTCTCTCATATGGGGACTCCAGAAAAAGAGCGGAGATGTTGCCACTTCTGAATTCGTCTTCATAGCTGGCAGTATTGCGTATGGGGACGATGACATCCTTCGAGAAGTGCAGCTTGTCAGTCAGATGTTTACAAATGAAAGCGTCAGGGTCACAACCCACTTTTGCTTTAGAAATTCTCAGCCATTCCATGGTGGTCACAGTTGGTTTGAGCTTCTGGAGAGTGAGCATAGAGGTGAGGCCAGCCGTATAACTCTGCGTCAAGATCAATGCTACAAAGAACCAAATCACCAGCACGATCCGAGTGAAGTTGCGGTAGACTTTGTCCCCTGCAAAAGTCGGAATTAAATGTGTTTTTCGTTGAAGGTTTGGGCCCGAAAGCTTGTACACGGACTATGATCAACAGAGAGAAGCTACTTACTATGAGCAAAGAAGAGAGAGGAGAAAGTGAACCAAAGAGCAGTTGAGAGCTGATTAGTCCAAGGGCCTCTAAATTCCGGATTGATCGGATGCTCCAAGAACCAAACTACCAACATTGTGTATATAAGGATGCCTCCAGAGGCAATCCACATCGTTGGAGTGAAGGGCTCCATGAAGATCAATGCCCTGTCCGTGTCCAGTTTTGCTGGGACTATCATTGAAAGTTCTGATGCCATAAACGGTTGTGTGAACTCAACAAACTGTGAGCGATTGGCCAGAATGGTTATGTCACCGACTGCAGCGTCGTAGGTCTTCCATTAATTTTATGCCATGAAACAACATCAAAGCGATCCACTTTAGGAATTGATACCAAAATTGCACTATCAAATCAGAACATTGGTATTAACAGGATGTGGGGCTTTGATGGTCTATTAATGCAAAGTGATCCAATCTTGTGAGTAAAAATTGATATCTGCGTGAAATGAACTTGTTGCTTGGGTTAATTTATTCAGGCTCTGACGGTTTGTGCATCAGAGAAAGTAACAGTTGATATTCTACAATAAAATCATGCAACAATATGCAGGAACAGAAATGATGCGGTACCATACCTTATCACGAACTTTGTTAACCAACTCCTCGTATGTGTTATATTGTGTCTCAAGTTTGAGCCCGTTAAATTAATATGCATAAGTTTGGCCGACTAAACAAAGTTGAGGGGAGACTTTGTGATGTCTTCGAATTTTGTTCCGGCGTTAATCCCATGTCTCCGTGCGTATACGTAGAAGGAAGAAGCCAAAAGCTGCATGGGGTTTTATTTTTCAAGCATGCAAGCAAAGGAAGGGATCAACAATATTCTATATTAAATAAAGAACCCACCACCTGCTGCATGCACATGGCCATGCACGTAGAAAATTGGTCAACAATTGTAGGCGCCGAATTCCCTTCCTTTCACGGTTTCTCTTTGTGGGTTTCTCTTGTTATTTTATTGATAAAGAAAAGAGGGATGGCATAATAAAGAAAGAGAGAAGGCAGAAGCTATTCTAGGTGTGTCAGTGCACATGGTCATACGCTTGCTTCTCTCCATGAAGAAGAAATTCGAAGACGGCCGCCCACCTCAGCTCACGGTTATCTTCACGGATCAATTGGCACACGTTTCTGATAATTATCCCTCATCTCTGCCGCCTCATTAAATGCTTGCCCATGCACATGCACGATCTGCATGCATGCCCGAAATATATGGTGGGCGTTCGGTGCCGATTGCGGCTTGTCTTGTGGGCGCCTGCGCTGCAGCATTTAATGAGGCCATTCATTTGTTTTGTCTTGGTTCTCTGCCCTTCTCCCTATATAAAGAGAAGACGTCCGAAGATGCAAGCAGAGCGAAAACAGAAGAGCTCGGTAGAGAGCAAACAGAAAGAGCTCGAGAGAGTGTGAGAGAAAAGAGCTCAGAGAGGTTTGTGCGGAGTCGAGTCCAGCAAGTGAGTTGAGTTGTTAAACACCGTGGGTATCGGGTATAAAGTAGGGCTGGGAAACACTTGAGTGCATGTGTGTGATTGTAATTTTGTAATTCTCCGATTTATAGTGGATTGATTTGCTGGCTCTTCCCGTGAACGTAGGTTCCGACATTCGGACCGAACCACGTAAATTTCTGGTGTCATGTCATTCTATTGTTCCTCGTTTTATTTCGATCGATTTCTATAACTCCCGACATAATTGCAAATATACGATCCGCTCCGCTGAGACGCCAAATAACAACAGTATGTTCCATCATGACGAGAAAACTCATAGTCTAAACGATCAGGAAAATCAGAAACAGCCTTCTCAAAAACATCTATGCAGAAACCAACGTACTTTGCTTTCCCGGTTGTGTCGTCCATTTCCTCCTTCACAAACTTATCAAAGGGAGTTTTACCGGGAACTCCGATCACCATGGGCTTGTTCTCAACAGAAGTCTGTTCTCCTTGGGTCTTTGATATGGCTGCAATTGCGTATGCATTTCTTCTTCAACCTTGTTTTGCCACAAAACTCCTCGAGAAACCGAAATTGGGAGACCAAAGCTTAAGCTCTCTATATTCTTTTCCATTAACACTCACAAGTTGAAGTTTGGGTCGATATGCCAACTGACCTTTCTCAAATTGTATTGGCCCGCTCAAACCCCTGAATCTGGTGTGCGATATTCTATTAAGCAAAATCTCAGGCATTATATCATGGCTCGGCCCTGCATCTATGGCATTTTTAACTGTCATAATGCAATCGTATGCTCGAACAGCATCGATTGCTGGCTCAAAATTGAACTTCTCTCTATACTTGCGACGAAACATATATAAGAATTTAGATCTGAATCCTCTATATGCCTGGTTTTTGGGACGGTAGGTGATTATTCCTATCGCATCTTCAACAGGGGAGGAGATTGCTGAATGATCTACTGAAGTTAGGAGATTGGTGAATGGTTTTTCAGCAAATATCCAAATTGAATCTCCGTAGAAGAGTCCCATCTTCTTTGCTTCTTTGAGAAAGTGAGTGCTTCTGGGTGACGACAATCCTAGAACAATAAAGATTGGAGATGCCTTTACCTTCAGCTTCATTAAATTTTCTTCCAAAGACACTTCTGCTCCGGTTGGAGATGAGAATGCTTGAAGAATCAGCTGGTCCTCTATTGTTGAGCCGATTTTTCCAAGCTCCTCTGACAAAGAATTTAACAGCTTGGAGTACATAGCATCGTACGCCCGGCCTCATATATTATTGATACTCTTTGCCTGTTATAAGAACCAACTACATCTACGATGCATTTAATTTGGTCGGATTCATCGGTACTCATTCGAAACAGTGAAGGCCATAGAGTTTGTGCCATCAATGTTGGTGATACATGGTCTCTGGCAAGGGATATGACTGGTATCTGAGATTGATTAGCGATTTCGGCTACTAAAGTTGCTCCCTCCCATGTCTCCAAGCCAATAATAACTTGCACATTCTTCCTTTTGATCAGCTTTTCAGCTGTTAAAACGGAAAAAAGAAGAAGAAGGGGAAATCATTATACTTAATATTCGGATTTAAGGCATTTTTCTTTGCCAATTTCTTCTGTTCATATCACTTATTTAACCCTACTAATTGGGTTCTTGGAAGAGATTATTTCATCTCAACGGACAATACGTGAGATACATGTCTATGAGGAAGAATATCAATTTACTGTAGTTATAACAAATCGTGCAAAAGCTTATAGATCCTTGTGGATATCAAGTACAATTTGGTCAATAAAGAAATGGTTACTAGCTTTTCTGCAATAAATGGTAAAAGAATCAAGAAGTTCATCCATAACTTTTTTGGTGAATGATTTGACATAATCATGGGGTGTCTTAAACTGAACAACTTATAGTAAACATTCAGCACATGCAGTGGAGAAAAAAAGTAACAACAGGTACGTAATCTCAAATCAGACTTGGGGTGGTTTTTTCCTGTCACTGCTCGTGGCAACTGACATGTTTCCAACAAAAAAAGTCGAAATTATTGCTGGCCGCAGTTACCAAACTGAGGAAGGGCAAGGATTGACTAACCGGCTGAAATTGCATGGAGGGACTTCGTGTGGGAGTTTATGTAATGCGGCTTCATGTAATGAATTCCTGATGACGAGATGCTGTTCACGTCTTGGCATGCTATCTCGATTGCCATACGCATTTGGTTGCCGAGATGTGAGTCCAAATCAAGAATCACGCCCACTTTGAACACGTTCCTCTCGTCTACGGCTTTGGTGGCTACACCAGAGTAGCTCGGGACGAGGAGCAGCGAAAGCAAGAGGAACAACCTCGAAATGGACGGAACGTGTCTCCTACTTCTGATACCCGAGCTTTGAAGAAAACCCATGACGAAAACCTGAATAACCCCTCCTCAAAAACTAGAACAAGTGTCGAACTGTATTGCTTTGCAAATAATTGTTGTGTGTTTGTCATAAAAAGGGCGACCCATTTCACAATTCCTCCATTAAGGGAGAGAGTGGTACACGAAGGTGCAAAGGAGGTGATTTCCCAGGAAGATAGGGCTAGGAAAATGATTGCATGCAAATGTTTTGGCAGCGTGTGGGGCATGTACCGAAAAGTCAGTGTTGAATTGGTCTTTCCAGGACTAAAGTGGTATTTTTAATTTCTTCCCGCAAAGTGTTTCTTGGACTGAAGCGAAGAGTCAATGGTCAGTTCTCATGGGAGGAGCCTAACCTGATCCTTCTGAGATTCGAACTCTTGTGGATTGTGACAATGGAGACCAAGTCATTACCTGTTTTAATGGCATTAGGATTCCAATGTAGCCAAACTTTGAAAGGATATCAGTCCTCTCATCCCTGAGCCATAAATATCGTGATCAGGATGCTGTGGAATGGGCCCGACTTTGCAGCGATGCAGAATTTCCTTCTATACTAGAAGATAATTATGCTCGTCACTATCTATTAAATTCATCAGTCCCGTCAATTTAAATTGGTAGAATCTTGAAGCAAGCACACGGGGTGTCCATCAAGCAAGCACCTCTTCTTCCTTCTGTCTTTCTCCTCATATCAACTAGGCAATCTAAACCCGACCTCGATATGCACAAGGAGCTCTGGCCACCATTGCCGTGCTTGTTCCGCCATCTCCAATCATCGTACCACTGCTCCTCCATCCACCGAGCTGGGCCGTGTATATCAGCCAAAGGGAGAGACAAGAGTGAGGGGGAAATCGGAAGATGGAATGAATGGTGGGATAGTCTCCATACTCACTAGCACTTCTTCCGTATTGTAGAAATAAAATGCGTGTAGAGGAGAGAGTAGCAAGGTGAAAAAGAATTTGCAGCTGCTCTAATAATTTTAGAATAGAAAACATGCAAGATAAAGATTTGAACCAGAACTTTGGTTATATCAATCTTAAAATGATAACGATTAAACTTTATCGCATATAATCAATAATAATATATAAAAATTGAACTATTATTAATTAATTGTTTGAAGGTCGGGCGAACTATTATTAATCAATTGTTCGAAGGTCTGGCGAAACAAAACTAGCAATGAATCACGTGGCTAAGAGAGAGAGAGAGAGAGAGAGAGAGAGAGAGAGTTTAATAAGTTGGTGACGTAAAAGTGATTTTCGAAGAAATAGGAAGCGAAAATGGCTGCAGGCGATGTGGCCTGTGCAAAAAGCCTAGTCGATTTGGTCTTTCGTGGGGCTGTGGGCTGAGGAGAAAATATTGGGTGGTCCGGGACCGCCACATCAACGTGGTCCCGGACCACTCATATGGCGCCATATATGAGGGGAGGAGACAAAAGAGAGAAAGAGGAGAGAGAGCGTCAGAGAAGTTGGCCCCGGTTTTCGTCCTTTGTTTGGCTTCCCCATACACGTGGCGCCGTGTGGGTGGTTCGGGACCACGCTGACGTGGCGGTCCCGAACCATCCAATATTTTTTCCTGTGCTGAGATGAAGACGAAATGACTGGTCCCGGAGCACCCGTCAGCATGGTCCCGGACCAATCATGGAATCATGGAGCGCCACGTGGACCAACGTGGTGTGGTGGGGTCGGCTCGTCAGGATGGAGTTTCTGCACCTAAAATTGTCATATTTCTCTCTCATGCAGCCTGCATGGTGCCCTGCGCTCTCTCTCTCTCTTTCCTTTGCAGAGTCTGCACGCAATGGTTATATTCTCTCCCCTCTTCTTCGTTCTTTCCTTCTAAGAAGAAAAGTCATTCCTCTCTCAAGAGTCTGCGCACCTTTCCTTCGCGCATTAATTTGCCGTGGCGGCCGAGATTTGGGATCCCATTTCTGCAACCACGTGCAGAGCAGCGTCGACGCCCTCCAGCAATCCATCGGTTGCCGTCCCATCCTCTCTCTCTCTCTCTCCCCTTCAGATTCTCGTGTCATACACGTAATTGTTATTAATCCCGTAACAATTTTCTTCTTTCGTGGCATTATAGGCTTTGCGCTTCAATATTTTTCCAAAAATAAATGACAGACATAACATTTTTCTTTTTCTTTTTTTCTTTTTTTAAGAGAGCAGTCTAAGCCAATGAAAAAACCCAGCTAATCTCATTTTAAAGTTGGTGAAATAAATTTTGAACTCATACGATGTATGAGAAAGAATTAAATTTTAAATTTCCATTTTGTGTGTATTGAACAATTGATCATTATTGTGACGTGGCGTCTTTAAGAATCTCTTGAATATCAAAGTCGTAGATTGACTCACCATTTGACTCCACTAAAAGGGAGTATTATTCTTTGAAACGTGTTCTCAAAAGGAGACTTTTGTTTTCCTTTTGTTTTCAAGCATTTCAAATTATGCTAAGAGGAGCACTTGCTAGACATGACAGTAAAAAAGTTGTCAACTTTAATGCATTATTTTTCTCATATTATAAATAGTGGTGAATTGAAAATGAAAATATTTCTTTATTGGGTATGGTTAATTAGTGCCTCAAGCACACTTATTAACAGGACCATTTTCATTTTAATGTAATAATGATTGTCCTTTTAGATTGGACTAAATCATCACATTTTCACACCGTTAATCCCTATATTAAACAAATAAATAAATAAATAAATAACTAAGGACGAGAGGTTGATGGAAGTACCGGGTGGACAATGTCTCTGGCAGCGAAGGCAAGAATGTCAACACCAAGGACTTGGCTTTCCCGATTGTCTCGAATCCCTCCGCTCTCAAATCTTTGTTGTCAATCGCGTCCTTCTCGGCCAGCTCCTTGCTTCTGGGCTTGCTCGATATCAATATCGACCCGTCGCATCCCTTCCACATTGGTCATAACTCATGCAGAGTCAGTAGTTTCTACGCTAGGATTATTGCCCTACTTGATCGATTAACAAATGAACGGCGTTTATCGATAGTAATCTTGCTAGTTGATGATTCTCCATGCTTTTCATGGTAATTTCTCTAGCTTGCTATGAAAATGAAGAGAATTATCGACTCGGGACCCATACCTGGCCAATTTTGATTGACAGTTGTGGCCGGTTCGGGGAATGCAATAATTGTTGGAGGTAATATGTTTGAGAGAGAAAAAGTAGTTGCTTGAAGTATTACACCAAGAGACGTTAAGTTTGGAACGCTCAACGGTGTTATCTCTAGCGTGGAGAAACCCTAGAGTTTTTATACGAAAGTTATTGGGCTTTGGCCCATATGAACCAAAATAACAATGCTTTTACCTATTGGACTTGTATGTGAACATATTATTTTGGACTGTATTAATAATATATCTAATAATCTCCTCATATGTTCACCATACAACACAATCCAATAAGGTAGTCAATGTAATGTTCATACAAACATGAATCATCCACATTCAACAGTCCAAGACAATCAACTTAGATTGGTCAAAGAGTATTCCAGCAGTAAAGTATTAAACTAAATCATCATATACAATTTAAATAAGTGAATTATTCTTATCATGAATCTGTTTCGAGATTAACAAAATCCAAATCTCAAAATAAATTTCAGACTCGTTCACAATCAATATATGCATATTAATCAAATATAAGTAGGCCAGTCAAAATAGTCCAAAGCCTTACAAGCATAATAATGTTCACAAAATAGAAATAATAAAATGTAAGTCTCAAGTAAATGGACTTTATCAAAATAAGCAATAGCGGGTAAATTGTCAAGTCCCCACACGCTCTAAGTGATATATATTCATTCATCAAGTAGGTCATCCTGGTCAGGATCCCACTCATTAAGCTCTCCTCCATCTGTGCCATCCCTTGTAGAATGTCAAATATGAATTTCATATTATCATGAATTCAATCATTTAAATAAGAGCTTAGCACCATTCCATCAGGCAGAGAAGAACATATATTGATGTCATAAAGCATCATAATATCATGTTATAAGTATCAAGCCAGTTTTATAAATTATGAACAAGACCTAAACAATGTGATTTACAAAGAGCCATCAACTTAAGTTTATTTGTAAGAGAATAACTATTGTATAGTTTCAAAGAACAAGACCAATAGTCAAGTCACTTACAATAACCTAGTCATGTAATATCAAGTTTCAATTAAGAACAAGACCAATAGGCTTCTTAGATAAACAATTGTTTCTATATTTCAATTTGGAATGTCACAATTATCGATTCCTTAAAGTCAAATAATCTAGCATTAAGTTTGGAATGAGATCATTTAACCAAAAAGGATAGTTCAATCTAGTTGAATTATATTATCAAGTTTCGAATGCCACAATTTTCCCGAGATATAACATTTGAATTAGGTTAAAGTCATTTTCATCAAATTTGGAATGAGACAATTCACCCTCTTCAAATTAGTCAACAATCGAACATCGATGAAACATATAAACGTGCTTATCATTGTAGCAAATAAAAAAAGATTTGATAATTCAAAACACACAATTAGAAGGTAAGTAAATGGTAGTTAAGACTTGCCTATATAGTCTTTAACCCCAGTTCCCAATCGTTTTGAATAATCGATCTTTAGGCATACATTTGGTGAGAGTATCGGCTATGTTATCCTTCGATCTCACATCGATCAAGGTGATAACCCCTTGTTCTCTCATATAATTCAACAACGCATTTCTCAGTCTCACATGTCTTCTCTTTGAATTAAAGAGAGAATTCTTGACGACTTGGACGGTTGCTCGATTATCACAGAATAGGCGTAAAGAATTAATCTTTAGCCGAGTCAAAGGAATATCCATAATCAAATTCTTTATCCACTCTGCCTCTTCACCGGCTGAGGCTAAAGCAAAAGTTTCGATTCCATAAACGACAATGCAATACAAGTTTGTCGTTTAGATTTCCAAGTAATAGCGCTCCACCCAAAGTGAATACATACCCACTAATGGACTTACTATTTCCAATATCTGAGCACCATGAGGCATCAGAATATCCATCCACAATTGGAGGATAACCAAAATAATAAAGAGTATAATATTTAGTACCATTAAGGTATCTCATTAGCCTATTGAGGGCATTCCAATGCTCTTTACAAAGATTACTAGTAAAACGACTCAGCATGCCAACTGTAAAGGCTATGTCGGGTCTAGTACAACTCATAGCATACATGAGACTACCAATCAGTTTCGAGTACTTTAACTGATCGACGCTGGTCCCTTCATTAGGACTCAGTCTGTTATTATAATCGCATGGTGTATCACTCGGTTTACACTTATCGTATCCCCAAATAGAAAGTAGCTGCTCAATATAATGAGTTTGGCTAAGAGAGATGACTTGCCGTTTAAAGCTTACTTTCATACCAAGAATGGTATTAGCAATACGAAGATCTTTCTTTTCAAATTCTTTAGCTAAAATAGCTTTCACGTCACTCACTACAGAATTATCGAAACCGACAATTAACATATCATCAACATACAAGCAAATGATGACTATCTTATTTGACATAGAACGATGGTAAAGGCATTTATCTGAATAGCTAGACTGAAAACCATAACTCTTTACCACTTTGTCAAAGTTAAGATGCCACATCTTAGGTGCTTGTTTAAGACCATATAATGATTTATTCAATTTACAAACTTTGTCCTCAAGACATTTCATAACATATTCTTCCGGTTGTTCCATGTAAATTTCCTCATTTAAATCCCCATTTAAGAAAGTTGCTTTTACATCCATTTGATGCACTACAAAGTGTTCAATAGATGCCAAAGCAAGAAGAATTCTTATAGTTGATAGATGACACATAGGTGAATAGACATCAAAATAATCTATTTCACTTTGTTATTTATAACATTTAGCGACTAAACGTGCTTTGTATTCAGTTTCTTCTTCAACACCCATTTACAGCCTATAACTTTAGCCCCTGTTGACAATTTACTAGCTGCTAAGTGTAATTTTGCAGCAGAGAGCTCATTTCATCATCTATGGCTTCTGCCCATAGTAGAGATTCCCTAGATCTCATTGCTTCATGATAGGAGAATGGATCATCCTTAAGATGGTAAGCAACAAAGTCCTCACCAAAACTTTTGGGAATTCTCTCTTGTAGATACTCTAACTAGAGTTGGTTCAATAGCCAACTGTGGAATTAGTGTTACAAGGGTCTGCTTCAAATTCTACGGGAGATTCTGAAATCATATCTCGTAGATCCGTAAACATTCAAGTCTTGATTTCGAGAAACTTGTTTTCAAAGAACACGCATCTCTAGATTATATCATCGTGTTAGTAGATAGATCTAAAAACCTATTTGCAGTGCTATCTTCTACACTACCTAGATATACACAAGTAATAGTTCTAGATCCCACCGTAGGTTTCTTAGGATCTGGTATACTTACATAAGCAATACAGCCCTAAGTCTTAAGAGTATCATATCTATAAGAGCACTTATGCCATATCTCATAAGGTGTCATTAATAACTTAGAGTGCAGCAACCTGTTCAAGATGTGATTAGCAGTTAGAATTGCTTCTCCCTAGTAGGAGGGAGGCATGCCAGTTGTAAGTAACATATAATTTAACATTTCAGTTAACGTTCTATTATTACGCTTTGCAACACCATTTGATTGGGGTGAATAAGAAGCAAGTGGTTTCAAGTATTATACATTCGAAGCACAAAATTCCTTGAACCTTGACATAGTGTATTCTCCTCCTCTATCACTCCTAAACCTCTTAATTTTCAAGCTAAGTTGATTTTCTACTCTAGACTTGAAAATCTTAAATTTTTCAAAAGTCTCATCTTTCGATTTCAACAAATAGACATGACAATATCTAGAAAAATCATCAATGAATATTATTAGATACTTTCGACCATATTAAATAATATAATTTCTAAAATCATAAATGTTAGAATGTATTAGCTCAAGAAGTTGTGTGCTTTTAGAAACCAACTTAAAGGGTTTTCTAGTGATTTTAGCTCGTGCACACACTTCACACTTATCAAATCGAATAGAAGTATCTAATGGAATGTATGAGTTTTAGCTAGACGTTGTATTTTCCTGTAATTCACATGTCCAAGTCTATTGTGTAGCAACTTTGGATTAATCAAAGTAGAATTTACATGATTTATGTTATTAGCATTTAAACTCAACCTATACATACCATTAACTATGAATGCACAACCAAAATAATATGAGTTAATAGATAAAGTTACTCTACCATTCATAGTTGAAAAATACATATCAGCTTTATCAAGTAAACTCATAGATATCAAATTCTTCTTAAGTAAATGTACTACTCTAACATGTTTCAGAGTTAGTAATTTACCTGAAGAAAGCACTAAATTTGCAGTTCCAGCATGAGTCACCTTTGCCTCACCACCATTGCAATTTTGACACAGTGTCTTTCACTTCTGTGACCTAGTGAGTAAATTCTTGTCATTTGTAGCATGACAAGTAGTGCCACTATCCAACCACCACTCAGAAGAGATGCTGGCATTTCCATTTTTCATCATTCCAATAAAGGCTTGAGGCTCAGATCCTCTAATTAGTACATTGACCTCATTATGTGGTTTGTCATTATTTGGCTTCCTCAGCAACTTACACTCTGCTGCCCAGTGACCCCACTTTCCATAGTTATGGCACTTGCCATTCTTCTTCTTTTTGAAGATAGTCTTTTTGGCCTCTAACTGTAAAGAGGATTCACCTTTTGGTGACTTGGACTTTCTCTGAGGTTTATTGGAGTGTGAAACTAAGTTGACAACTGACTTTTGTTGTCCCACTTATTCCAAACTCTTCCTAGTGATATTTTGATCATCAATGTGAATATACCTCTTTAATTCATCCAGTTCCACCTGTACCTTCAGTCTGTGCATTTCAGTCTTGAAAGAACTCCATTCAGTTGGCCGTTTGCTCAACACAAGACCGACAAAGAGATTATCGGATATATCATAATTATCATCTTTCAGCTTGTTCCTCATGTTCTCAAATTCAACTAATTAAGAGATGATGCTCAAATTCATAGTGAATTTAAAGTCAAAGAACTTTTCCGCTAAGAGAGTTTTAGATAGCCCATCTTGTTTTTTGAACGAGCGTTCAAGCGATCCCATATCTCTTTTCGCCGTCTTATACTCACTATAAGTCATAGCCAGATTAGGATTTAGAGAGTTCAACAAATAATCTCTACAAAAATCCTCATCTTTGTTCCATTGATATTCATTCATATCTTCAGTGGTAGATGCAAAATCGCTCAATACAATATAGAATATGTCACGTTCTTTCATGCCAAATTGAACATGTAATTTCCAACCATGAATTTCAGTAACATCAAAAGATTGCAACTTTATAATATCATAGGAACTACGCTTTGCCATTTTAATCAAAGCAAAGTGTTAGAAAGACGCACCTTTAAGTCTTCGAGCAACAAAGTTGAATAACTCCTTAACCTTAATCAAACCACTCAGAGAGATGGAATTTGCCAAAACAAACCCAAGAACGGATATGGAGTGCCCAAAAACCTTAAGATGGATTGCCTTTGTCGCTGAAACTCGCTGAAAAATTTCGCCCCCGAAATTCGCTAGAAATTCATATGCGAACTTCTCGGGTGTCGAACTTCTCCGTCCGACTCTCGATTGACGCGAGTGACCACTCAAAACGTTCATATCGACAAGTAGATCAAAGCCCATGTGGTTTCACCCTCTTAAATTGGCTATAATTTTATGGGTTTTTGAATCAAAGATTTCGGTCACCCGAATCTTCAAACTCAGATCTCGGCCAATATCACCATCGAAATCGAAAGTAAATTACAGCCGCGAGTTCGTCTTGATGAAATCTTCAAGAAGACACTTTATTCGCTCAAATTCGACACACGAACCTAGTACTTCAAGATTGTTGGAGGTAATAGGTTTGAGAGAGAAGAAGTAGTTGCTTGAAGTATTACACCAAGAGACGTCAATTTTGGAACACTCAACAAGATTACTCCACGTAGAGGAAATCCTAGAGTTCTTATATGAAAGTTATTGGCTTTCAATGACATATACCCAAATAACCACGCTTTTACCTATCGGGCCAGATAACATATTATTTTGGACTATATTAATAATATATCCAACAATAATAACAAAACACTAAACTCTCACCGGAGGGTTGAATTGAATTTTTGGTAAGATTAGCCGATGAAAACTATACTTTCTTATTAGTGATGTTGTACACGGACTCATTCGTGTAGAAACAAGAATATGTAAGGATTCGGTCACCATAGTTAACAAAAGATGCTGAAAATGTGGGGAGTTGCTCAACTGCTAGTAGCATCTACCTGAATATTGACTTCCTCTGCTGCAATTGCATGCACGTGAAAGTAAGTGCAGAGAGAGAGAGAGATTTTACCTCAACGAAGCAGCCATGGAAGAAGAGCCGGATGGTGGCCAGCCCAGAGACCGGCGCTTCCTTGAACTGCTGGCTCATGATCGACTCGATGAGTTGCTCGACCTGGGAACACGACTTGGCGTAGTAGTCGAACGACATCTGGCGGTGGCGGCCCGTGGCATTGGCGGCAGCAGCTGCGGTGGATCGGTTCGGCTGGCTGCATATGAGGATGAGGGCGATGAAAAGGGTCGATGAGCAAGTTAGAGGGGAAGAATGAGAAGTGAGATGGGGCATGTTTGTTAACGAGCGCAGCTTGAGGACAAATCAGTGAGAAAAGTGTCGGAAGAACATTGAAGTTGTTGACAAAGGTGGAGTGTGAAGGGTTGTTGCCTCGTGGGACAGAATACCCATGAGAGAGAGACAGAGAGAGAGAGAGACAGAGACAGAGAGGAGAATCAAGACCCGTGAAGCACAGACAAAAAGTAAAAGAGCTTGTACACAAATCAATAATATAAATGAAAATCATGAGGGATGGATGACAGCAAGAGGAAAAAGTCTATGATATAATGCTTAATGCTTGATCATATAAAAATATACCTGACGTTGCATCTAAAGTTTTTTTTTTTTTTTGGGAGGAAAATATAATTCCAACAAGAAAATAACTATCGCATTTGCATGAAGCGTGTCTAATCATTCAGCAAATTATCGTACCATCATGATTGAGGATGAACAACATTCTTTGCTGTATTTTTAACTTCGCTGCATTTGTAATCTCGTGCAATTAATAAAGGAGAGCATTCTTCTTCCAAGTGATAGGATGTCCAAGACTCCTTTCGTATAAGTCTCCCTATCCCACACATTGCTAAAGCCTGAAGGTCCATTCTCGTAAAACCTGAGAGGATGACCCCAAAAGATAGCACATTGATTCGTACTCAGGCCTCAGTGAAGAAGAAAATCACCGAAGGGAATTTTTAAATGAACAAGAACATACTCTACACGATTGTCGTTCAGCAATTAGATTTGTGGACTAGTCGATTTTTTATTTTATTTTATTTTATTTTATTTTTGTTGAGCAGTGTCATCCATCGATTGAGAGCTAAGATGGTGGTTTTGACAATTTGGTTGGCTATCTGGAAAATGTTCGGTAGTGTTTCTAAAATAGAAGGCTGCAAAAGCTGATTGGTGGGCGCAATTGAATACAAGGAAGACGCCATACAAGCGTGAAGCTTCTTAAATGCAGGGCATGTGCAAAGGGAAGGACATCACACACATGGCGAGATTCTCTTCCCTTAGTCTTGAAAGGGTTCAGGCCATTTGACTCCATTGGCTTCCCCCACTGCGCTTCTATGGTCTGTCTTCAGTGTAAAGTGAGCCTTTCTGATGTGTGGAGTGCAGTTAAAAGCTGAGGAGGACCACCCTTCATATCTTATGATAACATTTTTTCTCTTATGTATGAAAAAAATTGAATTTCTTTAGAGAGTTAGGTACTCGGAGAAGTGGAATTCCACTTACATACATTTATATTGGCAACCATTAAGCTCAAAGAAAAGTTATAAATCTTTTTAAAATTGAGTAGAGTTTGGTTATCCGAATATGGATTGAGATATGATAAAGTAATATGAGATTTACAAATCTTTTTAAAATTGTCAAAATCCCATCTTTTATCTTCTGCATCTAAGATAAGATTGAAAATCCCATCAAAATGGAAATGGAATCAGTGGGGAAGCTTACCGACGAAGGCCTTCATATTGAGAGTGAGTCGATCTACTAAATTGAATCTAAGTGATTGTCCATGCCTTCATATTCCTTTCGACTACCAATTGTTTTCATAGTCCTACTTGATGATAAGAGACATGCCTTAATGTATGCACAACATGTATGATGTTTCTTTTATGGTATCGTGATATTCAATGTCTCTAACATTTTACTTCACAAATTTAATTTTGGTTTTGGCATTTTTTTAGGGGGAAAATATGACGAACATATGGTGCAAATCATTTTTTTTCCATAGCCTTTTGTATAGTAAAAGTCCAAAATTCAAATTGTCACTGGAGTTGGGAAAAGTAGAATATAAGATCCACTAAAATCGTATCGATGTAATAAAAAAAACCCTTAGGGCTCACTTGGTCTTAGAAAATAGTTTAATAGAAAATTAGAAACGGACATGTTTCACGATCTCGTAATGCACATGATCTTTAACACAACCATACTAGATGATCCTCTTCTTTTGTCACATTCATTGTCTTGTTTTCTCAGGAATCATTACAGCAAAAGAGTCGGAAGGAATACTTTTCGTAGGTTATATCGGAAAACCAGCATCCAGTCACATGGCTTAGATAATCTATTTACGTGTATTTGTCATTTTTGGACAATACAAAACCCTAGAAACTACAAAATGCTGGTTTGGCCATTTCACATGCCTGCTTTGTCGATCAACGGAAAATGGATTTGTACGTCTCTTGAAGACACAGCTTAGAAAGTCAAAGTGAGGGGTTGTCGACTCGAAATGATAAAATATTATTGTTTTGATCTTTACACCCCGGGAAAAGAACAAACTACTGCAGAAAACAAATCCACTCATCTTATGAAACAATAATAAAGACAAGTATCTTATGGACGTAGCAGAGAGAAGATTTAAAATGACTTTGATCTGTTCTTTTCATAGCACCAATTTTGCACAAAATACAACAAGAGTTGAAAATGAGCCATACATGTGATTCATTAAAAGCCTCGAAGTGAAGAAGGTCAACAAAATAATGGGGTCTGAAAGAAAAGAAAAGGTTATCAACATGAAAACTCAAAACTAATATACATGTGATAAATTTACCATAAACTCATCTTTTGAGTAATAAAAATCATAAACTGATACGGTTATGATCAATTTATCCTCATTTAGCTTTCGTTAAATTTTTCCGTTAAATTTATAAGTCGGATGATACGAGCTAATTGACAAGTGTACTGGTTTCAGATTTTACTTTTTATTTGTCACACGTGTACTTGTTTGTGATTTTTCATAATATTAATCTAATGTAACAGAAACTAAAAGATGTTGGGATCTTTGGTTGTAAAAAATTAATTTGGGATTTTTTGTGATATTAACCCATAAAAAAATGAGAAGGAGAATCCTAAAGAAAGTGGAGTCCAGACCCATGCTCTGGAAATATGGTCCCGCAATATCACATTTCCGATAATACGGAAGCCCCGGGCTATCTAAGTATAAATATGCCCAGAATCAACCATTTGAGGTAAGAGACTTTTGCCCCACATTACTCGTTACCGTCCCAATAACATTCGCTAAACCTCATATTGACTTGAGCGTCGGAAGATCCCGAAAATCCATCCCTTAAGGGATTTTTTTATCCGTGATGTGAGAGTGTGGAGCCACGAGCTAGTCAAACGAGGAATTCACTTGAGGAAGGTTGAATTGCGGCTCAATCCGAATTCAATGCCTAGGAACGTTCGAAAAGCCAAAGAACGTCTCTTTAATCTCAAAGTGACGAGTGACAAGCTTTTGAGAATATATGGCTAGTACGGGAAGAAGTATGAATATACATGACCAGTCTACCTCGCGATCAGTTAGCGCCATCTCCCTTTGATCCCAGAGTGTCGAGTGAAAAGCCAGTGAGAATCCACAGATAGGACTAGGAGAAGTATGATTATGCGTGATCAATCGACCTCACACCAAATGGCCAATTTGGATCTTCTCTTGAGAGTAAGAGTGTAGCGGAAAGCGATCAATAAAAAAGACAAAACGGAGAAAATAGATCGGATATCAATTTACATGGTTCTAGTATAGTAAATTATGTCTATGGGGAGAATAGCAATGCATTATATTACAACCACACCGAGTCATTTAAATACTCTATATTTAACCTGAATTATTTCGTAAAATAGTCTCTCGATCTTATGAAAATATTCACAAATATTGTCATAAGGTTTCATGCTTACAAAGATGGTCCCAGTCCCAAGCGTTCAGCAAACGGTGCTTCAAGATCTGTTCTTTACGTCAACAATCGCGAGGAGACCACGCTGCCTAACCACGCCATCTGACAAAACCGGAACATTTATGTGTGAACCATGCAAAAGATCTTGGTCAGAGTCAGATCACACTTTCCTTGTTTGAGTCTTCTTCTCACGTTGAAAAGTCCAACGCCAATTCGGACTCCAATAGGAAATATAACCAAGAAAGAATATAAAAACAAATCATTCAGAATTTTATCCCTCCTCCAAAAGACATCAACCGAGAGAAAATATCCAACGTGATAAATATTGCCAAAAATATTTCAAAGTCGAATTTCATTCGTGAGCTCAAATTCGAGATATATTTTAACAAAGAAAATATCGGAAGTCGATTCGGCAGTGAAAAGAGAGAAATGAAGACACTACCAAGCAAGTGTAGGCCCTAATAACTAGTGAGATGCTTGATGTCCTGATGCGAAAGATGGACGTACTGTCAACACAAATCAGGTGGAAGAGGAAAAGTCTTATGTCGATGAAATTATGATCAAATTGCTCCTCTCGATCTTAGAATGTCTCCTATTGAATCAAATGATGGGACACTAGATCAGAGGGTCGCATAGAGACCTTTAAGGTCATGGCAATGATATATCGTCGATAAATAACTCCAATGATAATTAAAAATATAATGTTATGTGATACTTTAATTGGAGAAAATTTGGTGAGTCATGCTTGCTTAGGATGGGATTGTTAAACAAGACAAATAAGAATTGTACCAATAAAAAAATGTTTATTTAAAATGGAAATTTAATTTGACAATAGTTAGTAAATCACTCTAATTAAGATTGGCAAATTCACCTTGGTAAATTCGAACTATTGAAAAGTTAAACAAATAAAAATTTGTAGTATGCTAATTTTTACACCAACTAAAAAAGTTATCCAAATCTTATAAAACTGTTGATAAGTTACCAACAAATTGCTTAGAAAAAAATCTCTATCCAATTTTTTATTAATAGCTTCTTGACACTCACCAATGCTAATTAAAATTTACCGGCATGATAAAAAAAAGGTTTGCATCTGTGGGCACAAAACATTAGAAATATGCTATTTTAAAACTCTCTAATCGTGCCAAGTCCTATAAATACCTTAATTATTTCGAATTGCTATCAGCTTACAATGTTATGAAGTTTTTGTCGATCTTCTGGTTGGTTATTTTGGAGTCTTATCTTTGATTGCTTATGCAGTAGAGCCTAAAGAATCAAAAGCCTAATATGAACATGATTTTTTGTTCGATGTTCAGTAACTTAAGCCTGAAAGCGAGGACCAACAGCGCTCGTTTGCGTCAATTTCACCCTTAGCTGCTATAATCGATCTTACATTTCCCACACACAGTATAGTTTTTGAAACAGAACGAACAGAGTTCAAAGCCAAACCGCGAAGAATGAGCAATTGGCAGATTTACAGAAACCCTTTTCTTCTTCAAACATGTGTTTCCTAGTTTTCATGTGCAAGAAGATGTTGAAACCAAAACAACGATAATAAACTCTGCAAACTTGGAATAAAGACACTAGACATTGGCGGGAGAACATTTTATTGACAATGCTTTCTCTTCTTTATGTCTCGTGGACTATGATTTGTGGCTTGATTTACAACTCACGACATCAACCCTTTATATTGGAATTGAAGTTTACAAATGCCAATGATTACTTTTAAGACATAGCAACCCACAAATATCAATGATGGGAGTTTAATGAAGAAAACAAAATAAGTCCATACACGGTAATCATAAGCACAATCAAAACTTACAATAAAGCAACAGAGTCTCCAATAAGTTTCATTTTTGAAGTCCATGCAGCCAACTGAAAGCTTTTATGGCTCTTCTTCAATGCCTGCGGGTTTCTCATCCAGCAACCATCGTCCAATAATCAATTTTGTTTTATTTCAACAGAAGATTCAGCTTTCGAATCGACCAAGATTCAAGAATATCCACGAGCTTAAAACTAGACCACTGTACATCGATTTAAACTACAAAATACTCATCTCCGTCACGCTCATTTCATCGCCAGTGCTTACTTGTTCAAGATCCTGACGGTTCCTTTTCGTGCAGAGGCACGCAAAAAGGAAACAACCCGTGGAAATGGCGATGGTGAAAACGAAGAGAGCCCAGAAGCTGTCGAGGCCCAACCTCGGTGTGTCGCTGGTGAAGTTCCTCATGGTACACTCAGGAAGGAACCACTTGTTCTCCAATCTTTTCATCTCACCGCTCTCTGAAAGCTTCAAAATGGCCTTAGAGAAGTTTGCAGCGTGTGGAGAGTGTTTTGGGAACACCTGCACATGAACGGGAAAAGGAGATTTTAAGTAACAAGGAAGAGCAACTCCACAACCACTAATATCTAATTAATGTTTCCATAATTCCCTTCTTTCTTCTCTTTTTGGCTATACTAACCCCAAGAGAAGTATTGATATTCGAGTGCTAAGTGGGTTTTTGTTTATATATCAGTCCACACCCTACGTCAACACACAAACTCAGGATCATACTTACAAAGCCAAAACCGCCAAATCTGTAGTTTTCACGAATGGGAACGTATCCATAGCAATACTCGGTGAAGAAAGCTCTCTCATATGGGTACTCCAGAAAAAGAGCGGAGATGTTGCCACTTCTGAATTCGTCTCCATAGCTGGTAGTATTGCGTATGTGGACGATGACACCCTTCGAGAAATTCAGCGTGTCAATCAGATAATTACAAATGAAAGCGTCAGGGTCACAACCCACTTTTGCTTTAGAAATTCTCAGCCATTCCATGGTGGTCACAGTCGGTTTGAGCTTCTGGAGAGTGAGCATAGAGGTGAGGCCGGCCGTATAACTCTGCGTCAAGATCAATGCTACAAAGAACCAAATCACCAGCACGATCCGAGTGAAGTTGCGGTGGACTCTCTCCCCTGCAAAAGTCGGCAATAAATGTGTTTTTCGTTGAAGGTTTGGGCCCGAAAGCTTGTACACGGACTATAATCAACAGAGAGAAGCTACTTACTTTGAGCAAAGAAGAGAGAGGAGAAAGTGAACCAAACAGCAGTTGAGAGCTGATTAGTCCAAGGGCCTCTAAATTCCGGATTGATCGGATGCTCCAAGAACCAAACTACCAACATTGTGTATATAAGGATGCCTCCAGAGGCAATCCACATCGTTGGAGTGAAAGGCTCCATGAAGATCAATGCCCTGTCCGTGTCCAGTTTTGCTGGGACTATCATTGAAAGTTCTGATGCCATAAACGGTTGTGTGAACTCAACAAACTGTGAGCGATTGGCCAGAATGGTTATGTCACCGACTGCAGCGCCGTAGGTCTTCCATTAATTTTATGCCATGAAACAACATCAAAGCGAGCCACTTTAGGAATTGATACCAAAATTGCACTATCAAATCAGAACATTGGTATTAACAGGATGTGGGGCTTTGACGGTCTATTAATGCAAAGTGATCCAATCTTGTGAGTGAAAATTGATGTCTGCGTGAAATGAACTTGTTGCTTGGGTTAATTTATTCAGGCTCTGATGGTTTTTGCATCGGAGAAAGTAACAGTTGATATTCTACAATAAGATCATGCATCAATCATGCAGGAATAGAGATGATGCGGTACCATACCTTATTACGAACTTTGTTAACCAACTCCTCATATGTTCCATCATGACGAGAAAACTCATAGTCTAAAGGAAAATCAGAAACAGCCTTCTCAAAAACATCTATGCAGAAGCCAACGTACTTTGCTTTCCCGGTTGTGTCGTCCATTTCCTCCTTCACAAACTTATCAAAGGGAGTTTTACCAGGAACTCCGATCACCATGGGCTTGTTCTCAACAGAAGTCTGTTCTCCTTGGGTCTTTGATATGGCTGCAATTGCGTATGCATTCCTTCTTGGACCTTGTTTTTCCACAAAACTCCTCGAGAAACCGAAATTGGGAGACCAAAGCTTAAGCTCTCTATATTCTTTTCCATTAACACTCACAAGTTGAAGTTTGGGTCGATATGCCAACTGACCATTCTCAAATTGTATTGGCCCGCTCAAACCCACGAGTCTGGTGTGCGATATTCTATTAAGCAAAATCTCAGGCATTATATCATGGCTCAGCCCTGCATCTATGGCATTTTTAACTGTCATGATGCAATCGTATGCTCGAACAGCATCGATTGCTGGCTCAAAATTGAACTTCTGTCCATACTGGCGACGAAACATATTCAAGAATTTAGATCTGAATCCTCTATATGCCTGGTTTTTGGCACGGTAGGTGATTATTCCTATCGCATCTTTGACAGTGGAGGAGATTGCTAAATCATCTACTGAAGTCAGGAGATTGGTGAATGGTTTTTCAGCAAATATCCAAATTGAATCTCCGTAGAAGAGTCCCATCTTCTTTGCTTCTTTGAGAAAACGAGCACTTCCAGATGACGACAATCCTAGAACAATAAAGATTGGAGATGCCTTTCCCTTCAGCTTCATTAAATTTTCTTCAAAAGATACTTCTGCTTCGGTTGGAGATGAGAATGCTTGAAGAATCAGCTGGTCCTCTATTGTTGAGCCGATTTTTCCAAGCTCCTCTGACAAAGAATTTAAAAGCTTGGAGTACATAGTATCGTACGCCCCGGCCTCATATATTATTGATACTCTTTGCCTGTTATAAGAACCAACTACATCTACGATGCATTTAATTTGGTCGGATTCATGAGTACTCATTCGAAACAGTGAAGGCCATAGAGTTTGTGCCATCAATGTTGGTGCTACATGGTCTCTGGCAAGGGATATGACTGGTATCTGAGATTGATTAGCGATTTCGCTACTAAAGTTGCTCCCTCCCACGTCTCCAAGCCAATAATAACTTTTACATTCTTCCTTTTGATAAGCTTTTCAGCTGTTAAAACGCGAAAAAAAGGGGAAATCATTATACTAAATTTCGGGATTCAAGGCAATTTTCTTTGCCAATTTCTTCTGCTCATATCACTTATTTACCCCTATTAAATGGGTTCTTGCAAGAGATAATTTCATCTCCACGGTCATTACGTGAGATACATGTCTACGAGGAAGAACATCAATTTACTGTAGTTATAGCAAACGTTCGTGCAAAAGCTTATAGATCCCTTGTGTATATCAAGTACAATTTGGTCAATGAAGAAATGGTTACTAGCTTCTGCAAGAAATGGTAAAACAATCAAGAAGTTCATCCATAACTCTTTCGGTGAATGATTTGAAATAATCATGGGGTGTCTTAAATGCACAGCTTCATTCTGTAAGGGTCTCGTTATGTAGCAATATTACTAAACTGAACAACTTAGAGTAAACATTCAGCATACGCAGTGGAGAAAAAAGTAACAATAGGCACGTAATCTCAAATCAGACTTGGGGTGGTTTTTTCCTGTCACTGCTCGTGGCAACTAACATGTTTCCAGCAAACAAAGTAGAAATTATTGCAGGCTGCAGTTACCAAACTGAGGAAGGGCAATGATTGACTAACCGGCTGAAATTGCACGAAGGGACTTTGCGTGGGAGTTTATGTAATGCGGCTTTATGTAATGAATTCCTGATGACGAGATGCTGTTCACGTCTTGGCATGCTATCTCGATCGCCATACGCATTTGGTTGCCGAGATGTGAGTCCAAATCAAGAATCACGCCCACTTTGAACACGTTCCTCTTGTCTACGGCTTTGGTGGCTACACCAGAGTAGGTCGGGACGAGGAGCATCGAGAGCAAGAGGAACAACCTCGAAATGGACGGAACGTGTCTCCTACTTCTGTTACCCGAGCTTTGAAGAAAACCCATGACGAAAACCTGAATAACTCCTCCTCATAAACTAGAACAAGTGTCGAACTGTATTGCTTTGCAAATAATTGTTGTGTGTTTGTCATAAAAGGGGCGACCCATTTCACAATTCCTCCATTAAGGGAGAGAGTGGTACACGTAGGTGCAAAGGAAGTGATTTTCCAGGAAGATAGGGCTACGAAAATGATTGCATGCAAATGTTTTGGCAGCGTGTGGGGGCATGTACCGAAAAGTCAGTGTTGAATTGGTCTTTCCAGGACTAAAGTGGTATTTTTAATTTCTTCCCGCAAAGTGTTTCTTGGACTGAAGCGAAGAGTCAATGGTCAGTTCTCATGGGAGGAGCCTACCCTGATCCTTATGAGATTCGAACTCTTGTGGATTGTGACAATGGAGACCAAGTCATTACCTGTTTTAATGGCATTAGGATTCCAATGTAGCCAAACTTTGAAAGGATATCAGTCTTCTCATCCCTGAGCCATAAATATCGTGATCAGGATGCTGTGGAATCGATCCGACTTTGCAGCGATGCGGAATTTCCTTCTATACTAGAAGATAATTAGGCTCGTCACTATCTATTAAATTCATCAGTCCCGTCAATTTAAATTGGTAGAATTTTGAAGCAAGCACACAGGGGTGTCCATCAAGCAACCACCTCTTCTTCCTTCTGTCTTTCTCCTCATATCAACTAGGCAATCTAAACCCGACCTCGATATGCACAAGGAGCTCTGGCCACCATTGCCGTGCTTGTTCCGCCATCTCCAATCATCGTACCGCTGCTCCTCCATCCACCGAGCTGGGCCGTGTATATCAGCCAAAGGGAGAGACAAGAGTGAGGGGGAAATCGGAAGATGGAATGAATGGTGGGATAGTCTCCATACTCACTAGCACTTCTTCCGTATTGTAGAAATAAAATGCGTGTAGAGGAGAGAGTAGCAAGGTGAAAAAAGAATTTGCAGCTGTTCTAATAATTTTAGAATAGAAAACATGCAAGATAAAGCATTTGAACCATAACTTTTGTTATATCAATCTTAAAACGATAACTACGAAACTTTATCCGACAGGGAATCAATAATAATATATAAAAATTGAACTATTATTAATTAATTGTTTGAAGGTCGGGCGAACTATTATTAATCAATTGTTTGAAGGTCTGGCGTAACAAAACTAGCAATGAATCACGTGGCTAAGAGAGAGAGAGAGAGAGAGAGTTTAATAAGTTGGTGACGTAAAAGTGATTTTCCAAGAAATAGGAAGCGAAAATGGCTGCAAGCGATGTGGCCTGTGCAAAAAGCCTAGTCGATTTGGTCTTTCGTGGGGCTGTGGGCTGAGATGAAGACGAAATGACTGGTCCAGAGCACCCGTCAGCATGGTCCCGGACCAATCATGGAATCATGGAGCGCCACGTGGACCAACGTGGTGTGGTGGGGTCGGCTCGTCAGGATGGAGTTTCTGCACCTAAAGTGTCGAACTGTATTGCTTTGCAAATAATTGTTATGTGTTTGTCATAAAAGGGACGACCCATTTCACAATTCCTCCATTAAGGGAGAGATTGGTTTACGTAGGTGCAAAGGAAATGATTTTCCAGGAAGATAGGGCTGAAAAAGGGCTGCCCGGAAATGTCTGGCGGCGTGTGGGGCACGTACCGAAAAGTCAGTCAGTGTGGAATTGTCCTTTTTAGGGCTAAAGTAGTATTTTTAATATTTTCCCGGAATATCTTTCTCGTACTGAAGCGAAGAGTCAATGGTCTCTCGTCGACTTTTAGAATGGAGACCAAGTCATTGCCTGTTTTAATGGCATTAGGATTCCAATGCAAACAAACTTTCAAAGGATATCAGTCTTCTCATCCCTGAGCCGTCATTCGCGATCTGGATACTGTGGAATGGGTCCAATTTTTCAGCGATCCAAAATGTTTCTTCTATACTAGAAGGTAATTGTGCTGATCACTGTCTAATAGATTCATTAGTCCCGTCAAATCAAATTAGTAAAATTTTGAAGCGGGCACGTAGGGGTGCCCATCAAGCACCGAATTTAAAGATAACGCCCTCTTCCCCCTTCTGTCTCTCTCCTTGGCCCAACTAGGCAACCTAAACCCAACGTCAATATGCATGAGGAGCTCCGGCAACCGTTGCCGTGCTTGTGCCGCCATCTCCAATCATCGTACCGCTGCTCCTCCATCCACTGAGCTGGGCCGTGTATATTAGCCAAAGGGAGAGACGGAAGAGAAGGGGAAATCAGGAGATGGAATGAATGGTGGGATAGTCTCCATACTCACTAGCACTTCTTCCGTATTGTAGAAATAAAATGCGTGTAGGAGAGAGAGTAGCAAAGGTGAAAAAGAATTTGCAGCTGTTCTAACAATTTTAGAATAGAAAACATGTAAGATAAGGAATTTGAACCTGAACTTTTGGTTATATCAGCCTCAAAAGGATAACCATAAAACTTTATCTAAAAGGGAATCCATAATAATATATAAAAAAAACCAAAGTATTATTAATTAATTGTTTGAAGGTCTGGCGCAACAAAACTAGCAAGGAATCACGTGGCTATGAGAGAGAGAGAGAGAGAGAGAGAGAGAGAGAATTTAATAAGTCGTTGACATAAAGTGATTTTCCAAGAAATAGGATGCGAAAATGGCTGCAGGCGATGTGGCCCGTGCAAAGAGTCAAGTCGATTTGATCTTTCCTGGGCTGTGAGCTGAGATGAAGACGAAATGACTAGTCCCGGTGCACCCGTAAGCATGGTCCTGGACCAATCATGGAAAGCCACAAGTACTATAATCTGAAATTTCTTTTGAATAAGCTCGTTGATTCCCAAAAGAAATTTCAGATTATAGTACTCGGTTCCCACTTGCATTTCTGCATCCATTTTCCCTCTTTAATTTCTCTCAAATGACTCATAAAATCAATTGATGTCTCACTTATCAAATTGATTATTTTCCTCATCCAAGAATTCCCTCATGCTTCTCAATTTCACAATCTTCGGCTTCAACTGAACGAAAACAGCCATATTTATCCAAATAAAATTAAAACCCGAAAATCCTGGACGTCACATTTTCTCGCACCTAAAATAGTCATATTTCTCTCTCATCCAGCCTGCATGGTCTCTCTCTTTCCTCTGCAGAGTCTGCACGCATTGGTTATATTCTCTCCCTCTTCTTCGTTCTTTCCTTCTAAGAAGGAAAGTCATTCCTCTCTCAAGATGCAAGCGAAGGCTTTCAAATTTTGAATCACTGCTTTCGCTCTCATTTGCTACTCCGCGCTTGTCCTTGCTGCTCCGGCATTGGTCAAGCGGCCACTCCCCGCCGTCACCCGACACTCGCTCGGTCTCTGCTCCGGCACTTGCTCGCGCTCGCTTGCTCTCTGCTCCGTCGCTTCCTCTGTCTCTGCTCTAGCGCAGCTTTCCTTCGTGCATTAATCTGCCGTGGCGGCCAAGATCTGGGTTCCCATTTCTGCAACCACGTGCAGAGCAACGTCGACACCCTCCGGCAATCCATCGGTTGCCGTCCGATGAATTAAATTGCTTGACTAAATGAATTCTTTTTTTTTTTTTCTTTTAAGGGAGCAGTCTAAAACAATGAAAAACCCAGCTAATCTCATTTTAAACTTGGTGAAATAAATTTTGAACTCATACGATGTATGAGAAAGAATTAAATTTTAACTTTTCATTTTTTGTGTATTGAACAATTGATCATTATTGTAACGTGGGCGTGTTTAAGAATCTCTTGAATATCAAAGTCGTAGATTGATTCACCATTTGACTTCACTAAAAAGGGAGTATTATTCTTTGAAACGTGTTCCCAAAAGGAGGCTTTTGTTTTCCTTTTGTTTTCAAGCTTTTCGAATTTTGCTAAGAGGAGCACTTGCTAGACACGTCAGTAAACAAAAGTTGTCAACTTTAATGCATTATTTTTCTCATATTATAAATAGTGGTGAATTAAAAATGAAAATATTTCTTTACTAGGTACCGTTAGTTAGTGCCTCAAGCACACTTATTAACAGGACCATTTTCATTTTAATGTACTTAAAAAGATATGACTTGACAATTACGGGATATAAATAATCGGTAGTGACACCAGTAGTCTTTATAATTTTCCTTATTGTTCAATGGTAGTCCTAAACATTTTTTTTTTCAATATCGTTCCTTAGCTTTTTAAATATTGTTCAATGTAGTCATCTCATTGAAAATGTAATGTAATTTGCCAACATTTCATTTGATGTTACTAACTTATCTTTTTTTTTTTTTTTTCCGTTTACTTTTGTCCTTCAACTTTTGTTCGCTTGTTCAGTCTTGTTGCTAAACTACTATATTTTGATTTTTTTTTCTCTCTAACAAAGTCCGCTTAAGCATGACTATGGTCATAATTTTTTTTTAAGACAAACTTCGTTGGCCCTTATCTAAAACTAGCAATATTCGACACACCTCTTGACAAGACATATATACTAGACGTCTTAATATGTTCGTATAAGTTTCACTGTGATGAATAATAAATATGACAGGTGTGTTTTAACCCTTTTACCCGTTTATAATGCGCTTGAATTCATTTGGTTAAGTAAGACAAAAAAAAAAAAAAAATTCATTTAGTCAAGCAATTTAATTTATTCCTTGTGTTAACATGAAATGTTTATTTGCATTTAGAAATACTTACAACATTTAAACACAAGTAACCGTTTCCTTGAATGTTTTGTTTTGTGTTATACATTTCATTAATTTGTTACGTTTGTATTTAAATGTTATGAAATTATCTAATAAATACTCTTGTTGAAATTTGACATCGTGCTTTTGTAAGAGAGAATTAAAAAAAAAAAGAAATTAAACAAAGTATATGGACCAAATTGAACAACAAAAAATGATCTCATAAATGGCAAATTTCATCAATGATTTTAACGAAGGGACTACTTTGAATCACTTTTTAAAAGTTCAAATTGAAAAATAAAAAGAATGATTATACTGAATAATAAGTAAAAGTTCATGGACTATTGGGGTCATGAGCCCTACAACAATTTATAAATGCTAATTGTGTCTTTTGAAATAAGCTGTTAAGCAAATTATTTGTTTATTTATTTATTTTTGCAATTTGTGATTTATGTAGAATTAGCAAATTAATTCCCTATGGTTACCCAATTTTTGAAGTAGCAAAGTTTATAATATCTATGCGGTAGTGGTGTGCAATGAACCATCTCGAACCTAAAATTGCCTGGACCAGACCGAATTGGCCGGTTGGATCCAGTTCCTTGGAGTGTCGGTCTAGTCCCGGTTCCTAAAAGTAAAACCAATGTCCAAGCGGATTGGTTGAGAACTGGATTGAATCAACTATATATACTTTTTTTTTTAAAAAAATTTCTTAAAAAAATAAAAGTGTCTATTTTTTTCTTTTATTATTTCTTCATAACATATGGCATCAAGTAGTAGGAAAAAAAAGGGATATGTTCCTTGGACCGGACCTATGGTTTAGTTTGGATTCCAATCCTAGGCCCAATTGGTCCGGTCTCCGATTCCCAATTTTGGGTATTGGACTTTTGATCCAGTTCCTGGTTCCATCTTAGAATCGGATTGGAGTGGGAACCAATCACCCCTACTATAAGGAGAGTGGTTTGAAACAGATGTAGAAAGTAAGAATGGCCAAAATAAGAGTGTTATATCTCCTTCTCACATTAATATGGATATCTTTCTCATCTTATATGAATGAAGTTAATATCATGTATCACACATATTCAGCACGATAAGGATATGATATATCAAGTTAAGTTGAGACCAAGCCTCTTGATTAACCATTTCATATGGAGAACCAAAAATGGAATATGATAGTAGGTCGGGCAAGAGTTGAGCATAGCGGGAGTCTATTTAGGCTCAAACCTTATAATGTCTTGAATTGATCTGTTCTGATTACATCACTTAATTAGTCCTTGAACGTTTATCCAAGGAGTTATTGCCTACATGTATTAGGAAAGAGGATACTAGCCTGCCACAACTTTCTTTTGTTGCTCACTAATGGTGCTATAATTTTTCAGATGACCATTTAAGTGCAGTAACTTATAATAATCGATATCGGCCATTTTTGTTGTCGAAAATCATGTGTGGCCCTATTTTAGAATAAATCATGTGTCTCGCTGGATATCTGAACACTTAAGATATAGATTAAATGACATCTTTTGGCAATAGAAATTTTCCCCAAATTGAGAAAATAGGTTCAATTTGTTTCAAAAACTAAACCCCAAACCCAAAATCTTTCGCCAAATTGAGAAATTAGGTCTAGTTTACTTCCCAAAAAACTATAGCTTCAAATTCCAATTTCATTTGGACCGGGTTGTTCATAGTGAGGCACCTGTATCGTCCAATGGTAACCAAGACGGTGAGAAAACTAAACATGAGCTTCGTTGGAAGGTTATATGTCGACGTTTGTTGTGAAGGAAGTAATGGTGGTCTTGGCGGCAAGAAAGGACTTAAAACGGCGTCCTATTAGAACAATTTCGCTGTTATCATCTATCCAACAATCCACATTAGATGATTTAATATTAAATCAATCCATGTGGGATTTCCACCCAAGTGATCATCTATAAATTGGGTGAACTTTTTTTAAACAATTACGACATTAGAGTGACTGTCATATGAAAGTTATGACACTATTTATGTCATTTTCTCTGATGTATTAGGTCTATTTAATTGTAGTGAACTTATGTGAAAATTGCATTTTTAGTTCTGAACTTATTGTATGGAATTATATTCAGTGTTAAACCTTTCAGGTGAATAAGTATAATCATAAACCTTTGAGTAAAAACAAAATCAAGTCGTCTTGGCCAAGTGTGGCATGAAATTTCCAACACGGTGGTCCAAGCATCGTGGGCTGACTAGACTGCTTCATTTGATTTCGAGATTTTTTTCTTTTTTCTTTTTTCTCCTCTTATCTTTTCTTTCCTTCGTTTTCACGTTTACTATTCATCATCTTCAATCTCGCGCTTAATGTTCATTGTCCTTAACCTCGTAAGTACTTGGCCAAAGTTTCTCTATTGCCCGTCTGTTGCGACCCACTACTGTCTAGACCTTCGGCGGCATGTTACCTCGATCATTGAAATGCGGAATGATTTTGATACTTAAGCGCACTCAATGTTCGATTTGTTAACGGTTGTAATTGGAAGCGCCAGAGACCAAAATTGAAATGGGATAATCTCAAAATCAACCGTACAAGAATTGGTCCATCTCCTTTTTTTGATGCGCTCTCCATTTGCTTTTTCTTTTGTGATAAGTGTACCGAAAGTCCTACAACTTATCAGAGAGTACAATTGAGTTCTAAAATTTGCAAAAACTACAACTTATCAAATTAGTAAAATTAAGTAATTTCGCTACCTCCATCCAACTTGACTAATGGAACTTGCTAACGTTGCTCTTTTTAATATTTTTCTTATCATACATGGCTAAAATGGCATTGTTTTGGTCCAAATATAATTTTTAATATACATTTTATATAATTTAAATAAAAAACATGTTCAATAAATAAATGTGTGAGGAACAAATAGCGAGGGTTACCACTACCCCAACATTATTGAGAAGGGCCGGAGATGGTGGGGTATGGTTGGTAGAGGTCATAGCCCCGTCTAGTGGCCAATGACCCTTGTTAACCATAGGTGAGGTTCTATCCTCACCAAACCGGGCAAGGTTAGATTAGGCAAGGGTCACCACTTGTAGTCGATCCACCCCCTAATGGCGACCCTCGCCTATGATTGATGAGGGTTGTTGACCACTAGTCGAGGCTGATGACTCCCACCAACCATACTCCACCATCCCTAGCCCTTCTAGGTGATGGTGGGCCAGCGTGGTGAGCGTTGTGCAAAGCTTTGCTACTTGTTCCTCACACCTATTTTTTTAATTATTTTAATTTAGCACATTCATAATTAAAATTATATAAAATTTATATTAAAAATTAGATGTGGACCAAAACAATGTTGTTTCGGCCACATTAGCATTTCCCTTAACTAAATTGGATGGATTTAACATAAAAACTCAATTGATAAATTGGACAAGTTTTGGACTTAATTATATTTTTTGTAAGTTTTATGATTCAATTGTATTTTTTTGACAAGTTTTATAATTTTCAATACACTTATCTTTATCTCTTTCATTTTTCATCTCTCTCCTCTAAAATTCCTCATTGCTCTCCCACCATGTATCCTTATATTCATTACTTCAGAATATCACATTCTTGTTCTTTTTCTAGTTTGTGGTGGTGGCTAAATTTGAATTAGCTAAAAGAATAATAGAATGATGGGTTTCGGTTTGGTTGTAGAAAATGGTCAAATTGTGTGGGGTCGGCAAGTGTGCTTATGTGCGCGACAAGCTCATCCTTGCCTCCATTTCTTCTTCATATACACTATTGTCGAGTTCCCTAAGATCACGGCGACCACAAGCTTGATGGCCACGAAGGATGGTGGCTGAGCTTGCCAAGATATGGAGGCTCAACTACGGCTGTTGGCCACGAGCTCGAAAAGCAATGGCAATGGCTTGTGGAGTCGAGCAACAATAGCTTCTGCAAATTCAATAGTGTAACAAAGGAAGAAGTAGGCGCCAAGTCTTGTTGAAGAAGGAGAAGCACAGAAGGAAATAAAAGAAAAGAAAAGGCAAAGAAAAGAAGAAAGAAAGAACAAATTATATATGCATTTCGAATATGCTCAAAACATATTAGGACCTACCTTGAGCTAAAAGTCATTAGAGGCCCTTGGAAATGAAATGGCATCTCCCCAAAGCTCTCAAAAATAAGTGCCAAATCATATTTGCATTTGGTTAAGAGATTTTAGGAAAGTGTTCCTAAACGCACCTAAAGTGGCATTAGAAATCATTCGGATCGTAGAAAATCTCATCATATGTCAGGTGTAACCTAAGATTGAATTGAAAACCTTTAAAAATCCTCTTTCGTGTCTAGCTACTTTGGCCCACACTCACTACTTTCGATACTCCTCATGGTGCCCCAAGTCTACTGTCCCATTCATCGCCCTCTTAATCGGCTTCCTTATGGCCGCTTTTGTCTATGAAAACCTCATTGTCTCTGAAAATCTTGTGCGAGGGCTGTGACCTCCTATCCACACCACAGAGACAAAGTGGTAGAGTTTGAAGGGATCGATCCAGGTTGCTTTTTAGTTGGAAACCTAGTCTTTCGCTCGGGTCATCGTTGAATTGCTCACTCGAGGACTTGCAAATGGACATCACCTGATGCAGATTGACTCCAAAATAAGAGTGCCCGCAAAAGAATTCGTAAAATAAGCAGAAGTGTGGTACCCTTCACCTCTCTGATGATCCCTTCATCTACTTAAAAGTAGTCTCTATTTTGGGAAACCTTCAATAGAATTCCATACAATGAAGTTAGTCCCATCCGAATGTCTTATAGAAGCAACAACATTATTGAAAAACAATTTGCAAAAACCAAATTGGACCACCCAAGAGCGGAACACAACCCCAACAGCAAAACTTTCTCTCCCTTCAGTAAAGAGCAACTTCAGCTAGAAACTCGTTGGTGAGCAACTAATACAAAGTCATTAGTCAGGAACTTTGAATATAGCAGCTTGTAAGGCCCTTGTGATTTGAAGCGATGGCAATCATCTTTAAACTCCTTTTCACCCTCAATTGTCGGACCACAATCGGCTGGTCGACAATGATGATCAATGATGGTTAGAGGCAACGATGATCGTATGGTGGCTTTCGAAGTAATATCTAGATGCATCACTTCATCACTCCATTATTGGAAGATAACAAGATTTGTTAAGTTATTTTTAATTTTATTTATCTAATCCGGGTTTATCACATACCTGTTCCAGATTTCTTATTAGACGTTTTATTTTGATATATTCGAACTTATCCGGTCTAAATAACGTCACCAAACATCAAATAAGATACTTCGTTCTCTTGTCATGTTTAAATTTGGATTACCGAAGGCAGCCAAAAAGTCGAACATGAAGGACAAAAACATTCATTGTAATGACACACTTCCAACAGTCAAGAGCAAACATGCGTCACCTTGTAACAAGATCATGTTTAATTGAACTAAAATTTCTTCACACATGGTTAAACATGGTAGCAAATCATTTCAGCAGCAATCCCTTACTATTGCATACCAAAGATCCTAATTGTCTAAATCTCCGAAGCAATGTCCTACATTTAATTAGGATACTCTTAGTGAGTGGTGAAATTTGACGAAGATTAATCCAACATTGAAATAGAATATAATGAGTTTTCAAACAATTAATAGAACACTCTTAATGCTTTTGATTCCATCCGGCAATGCATAGGTTTTAGCTAGTAAAACCATAGCACTCTGATGTTACCAGAAATTTCTTCACCAAGTTTCTGCCATAATTGCGGATCATGAGATGACTAGTAATATGGTGAATATGTGATTTTAAAACAAACTTGACAAATATATCCAAAATTTAAAAAGGTCAAGTGAATAATGGTGTGAATGTGAGAAATAGAGTGTTGATACCTGTGTTAAGATAATATTCAACAATGCAGGAGCTTCTATTCAATAATAAGTGTATGTGAGTAGAGAGATAGAAGATTTTGCATATGAATTTTTATAGTGATTCAATTTAAATTAAGCCTACGGCATGACCACACTCTTGCGCTAACAACCTATTAGGTGGATTCCACTAGTAAGTCTGTGGGGATGCAAGTGTGAGTTGTGTTAGAGAGAAGTCTCACATTAGAGAATTGATGTAATATAAAACAGTTGATATATCTTAGTTAGCCCATAATTCAAAGACTTAAGTTTTTGAGTGAATGTGAATCTAATTGGATATGTTAACGAGCTTGTACTTGACCTCCCTCCGGACAATTTCTCCGGTTGAAGGTATCAAGCTTCTGTTGCACACTTTTAACAAATGGCATTAGAGCCAATGGTCAATCAGTGGGCTCTTAATCTACTCCAGTGTTTGATGAATATCTCAAGATAGTGGAAATTGCCATTGCAGTTGGTATAGTGAGAAGAGACCATAGACAATTGGTTTAGTGACACGAGATAGAGACTATGGATAGTTGGTTTGGTGACACAAGGTGATGCAATCCCAAGTTAGCAGTTGAGATGGTTCTTGTGCTTTGTTGTGGGTGCATTGCAATTACTTGGAGATTCAAGTTGAGATAAGTTAATTCAGAAGGATACCTAATTAAGGAGGAGTATACTCAACACTCGAGCTCACATATAAGGGGGAGCAAAAATTATATATTAGAAAATTGATGTGGTATGGAGTAGTAAATATATTCCAATTGACCCATAACTCATTAACTTAAGTTTTTGAGCGAATGTGAGTATAACTAGATATATTAATAGATTCAGACTTAAGCTCCCTCTTAACGATCTCCTTGGTTGAAGGTATCAAGTTTCTGTTACTCACTCCTAACAAATTCAAAAAGAAATTATAGTGGTGAGTGTTGCTTATTCACAAGCATTTCTCCTCAAACTCTAACACCTTATCAACACTTCTCAAATTATTATTACTATAAGGTTTTTGAAGACAATAAAAGCAGCGTGAAGCTCTCTTCGACTTTGGAATTATTAACTCTTAATCTATCTCTCTCTTCAATGCCTTGGTCTTCTTTTATACTCCTTAGTATCCAAAACTTCCCGTTGGACAATCTCCATGGGGATTAATCTCAAAATTTAGCTGTTGGACAATTGCAAATAAGATTAGGATAGCCGTTGAGATAGAACAATCAGAGATCTCGTGGATTTAGTCGCCCATACAATCAAATCTTGGTTTTTATAAGTAGAGTGGCTTCGCTGCAGAAAGTATTTTGCCAAGATGATTAAATATCAAGATATCATGAGTAAGTAGATATGTATTGATCATCTTGGTCAATTAGAATCTTCTACAAAAGGAATCCATGCCAAATTACAAGCTATGAAGGAAATAAATAATAATCTTGAAATTCGTAGTAAAATTGTCATTATAAGTAGAATAAGTGTATTGCTCATATTCAGTCATCACATAACTCTCATGATATTCAACACTTGTAGATCATAGTAATATCCAAGCAGCTTTTTAAATAATTTCCAGCATTTGTCCCACTGAAATTCAGATGCAATTCTTGATTATATCGTCGCAATTGGTCTGCTAATTCATAGGTAAGCCTTGCTGATATTCAAGCAATTCACATGTAGATCTTGGATATGATCAACCATTCTTGTCAACGATAGTGAAGTAACATTGTGTAGATAAAAAAACTTGCTACATCCAAGTTAATATGAACTTTCCACTTGTTCATGTAGATCTTTTGGTCATAACAAACCTTTTCGGCATGAGTATTACCTAAAGAACCACACTTCTTGCATTTATCAAGATCACTATAATGCATGGATAGGTTTATCAATTTCAAAATAAATAGGAGGTTTTATCAACAAATTACACCTTCTTTTCCAGCAGTTTTTTGCTCCTCAATTCACTGCTCAATTTATATATACCTTGTGACATCCATCTTTAGATGTTTTTCCCAAGATATGTTATAACAAGCACCCTTCTATCTGCTCATTCCCTACGCAAACAGCTGCAGAATTTTGCAACTTTGATGAACTAGAAGCTGGTAAGATTTATCTTTGGGATAAAAAATGCATCTGTCACGTTGTTTCCAAAGGCCCCCAAAAACCCATGAGGAGCAGCAGAGCATTTCAGGGAATATTTCCACTAATTTCCACTCCTTTATAAAAGCCATTTCCATGCACTTTACCTCTCAAATCATTGAAAGAATTAGTGCAAACTCTTGGAGGAATTGTGTAACAGCCTGGTCTTGAAAGGGATGGGAGTGTGGCTCCGCCTCAAGGATGGAAAGAGGGTAGGAATGAACCGAATCTTATATCTCCTGGGGATGGTGAGGTAATGTGCTATATATAAGGAATAGCACCACTCTTAACTACCAACAAGGCATTTTCTAGGCGAATCTCAAAGGAACAAATTCGTGAGGGCATAGGGCAATTGAGTTCTACAACCCAAAGCCAACAATATCATTGGTGAGGCTAGAGATCGGTCCTTACAATTCAGAAAGCTACTCCATAGCTTCTTGTCTTTGTTACGCTTTCTCAAGATATAAAAAGTGTATTCCTCAACTTTATGTGGGCCTTTTCTTTTTCCTTTTCTTGTCTCCTCTGTGATGTGAGCTTAGTTTGTGAGTTCATCTCATTGTGAAGAGAGAGAAATTCGTCAGAGGAGAGCGGGCGAGAGAGAAAGAGTAGATTCAGTTGAGGGCCTTCTCTGATGGGCTTCTGGGATAGGCTTGGCTAAAGAGCCATTACAGATCTCCATTGGTGGGCCAGTGGGCCACATTTATGGATCTTGACGAGTTGATAAGTTGGGCCGACCAGGTCAATTCGAATTCGGACTAGGTGCTTTCTTATTTTCTTATTTGTTATTTATTTTTTATATTCTCTTATGTTTACATTTATATGATCTTTTTTTTTTTTTTACAAAAATGTGCGTTCAAATTGTCGGAATTCAGGTTAACAAAGCTAGTAAATTTGAAGCATTGGTAAATTATGCAAATAAAATTGATTATTTGTACAAAAGTTGCTCATTTGCACATGGTTATTTTGTTGTATCTAGCCAAAAAAAAAAAAATCTTGTCATTTTCTTTACAATGCTTTGTAACTTACTAATTCATATTAAAATTGAACAGTATGGGAAAAAATCATATTTTTTTGCATAATACATTAGAATATGAGATTTTAATACTCTCTAATTGTTTTTTTTTTTTTGTGTAAATATGTGAATATCATTAATTAGATGAGGTGCAAAAGCTTAGGGAAATCCCCTAACATTTTAGAGACACTAATTGTGCGAGAAGATGGAAGAAGGAAGTCTCCATATGATAACCAATAAAACATTTGACTGGAAAGGCCTACATCGTTGGTAGAGTGATAGCCTGCCTCTTACAACCTTTCAAATCTTAGCCAATAAAAGATGAGGCTCAATTGACTTGTTTTGAAACCATATGCGGTTTTGTCCTATCCAGATACAATAGATAGTTGCTAAGAAAGATAGCTTGAGGAGTCTCGTCTTCAAGTTTTTGCCCTTGGTGGCCTCGCCGATCAATTGAAGTTTTGAGTTCCAACCTCTTCTAGAATGCCAAATTTCATTATATGCCAAAATACTATGCCACACACTACTTTTCCAAGTGCACTAAAAAAATAGTGGTTTCTGTCTTTTATGTGTGTATACAAAAGTTATACTTAGTATTTACCGAAGACAATCACTATGATATGGCTATTGCTGTCGGTAGCTTGTCTCTACAAAAAAGCCAGCCAATAAAATTTTGTTTGCTAATACCGTTGGTCCATATTTATTGATATTGGTCAACACTTGTCCCTCTAGTTTGAATTCCTTATATATCTCTTTGCAACAGTATGTTTGGCTAGAGATAATAGGTGTTAGAGCAAGTCTTAGCTTGAGAATACATCGCCAACCCCAAGCCATATTGCCATTTATATTGAGTTGCATAGTGGGAGTACCTCTACATTTAATGTGTTGAACCCAAGTACTCCATTGGGATGAGGATGGATGATTAATGAGGCTCCAAAGCATGCGGCCCATCCATACTTTATTCTAGAGTTTCAGATCGAGCAAGCCTAGTTCAACATCCTTTTTCGATGAGCATACTACTTTCCATGCAACTTGGTGAAATTTGTGAGTTTCAGCGTTTCCTTCCCCTAAGAATTACCTAATTTTGTTTTCAATGTCATCGATAGGTTGCTTTGGGAGGAGAAACATTTGCATCTAGTAAGTGCAAATGTACAAAAGTACCGATTTGACCAATTGAAATCTTCTTGTGTAACTGATATGCTTCATGCCCCATCGATCTATTTTATGGAATATCTTTTCTATTAGGCTCTTACAATCTATCTGTGTGAGCCTTTGCGTACATGTGTCCCTAATGCTACAATACTCTCTAATTGTACCACATGCATGTGTCCCTTATGTTGAAACGTTATTAGCTTACATGCAATGAAATTATTATTGATGTTTCTAGTGTATATTTTCTCAGCCAGTCTTCAATAGTTTATGCAAGAGCCTAAAGCCTCAAAAGCCTAATTTGAACGTGACATTTGTTCTATGTTCAACATCCTAAGCCTCAAAGCACGGATCAGTTGTGCTTGTATGCATCGATTGTCCCCATAGCTGCTGTGATCGATTCTACATTTCCCACACATATTATAATTTTTTCGACAGTTTGAACAGACTACAAAGCCGAACCTGTGAAGGGTTCCGAACCATGAATCGTCTGAAGATCTCAACCATTATCCTGTAGTTTCGAAAAATGAGCACACGTACATAGCAATAGACAAATGACTACAGCTCTTTTCATCTATGAAAATGTGCAAGAAGACAGCTTTTGAATTGATCAAGATTCAAGAATAGTCTGTTCCTCCCTTATCATCGAGCCTGAAACTATGCCACTGGACATTGATTTACACTACAAAATACTCGTCTCCGTCACGCTCATGTTGTCGCTGTTACTCCCTTGCTCATGATCCTGACGGTTCCTTCTCGTGCAGAGACATGCAAAGAGCAAACAACCAGTGGAAGTGGCGATGGTGAAAACGTAGAGCGCCCAGAAGCTGTTGAGGCCCAACCTTGGTTTCTCGTTGGTGATGTTCTTCATCGTGCACTCGGGAGAGAACCACTTGTTCTCCAAAGTGTTCATCTCACCGCTCTGTGAAAGCTCCAAAATGGCCTCAGAGAAATCTGCAGCCAGTAGAGAGTCTTTCGGGAACACCTGCATATATGCAGTGAAGGAGAGATAAGTAAAAAGGAAAAGCATTTGCATAGCCACTATTAGCTACTTGATGTTCGTACAATTCCTTTCATTTTTCTCTTGTCGGCTATAGTAACCCGAACTGAGTTTAGCAGTCGAACATCAAGCGTTGTACTCTTCCTTGGGGAATTGCATATGTGCTGCTTCTGTAGAGGCGAGTAATTGGATGCCACTGCATCAATACCCAGTTCGCGAACTAATTGATTTAGTAAGTTTAATGTGGATAAATACCGAGGGGTTCATCTTCTGAGCGTCGTTATTCCCTCTATACCATTTTTATAAACTCAACTTGAAATACATGGATCAATTCATTTCCTAGAAGGAATATTCAAGTGCTAACGGGGATTTTGTTTAGAGAAATGATTTGGTAACAATCTTTAAATTAATATAAGAATAACAGTCTATTCTTGACCACAAAAAACTAAATAACAAATAGAGAAATGATTAGTTAACAATCTTTAATCTATTTTAAGAATGACACTATTTCATACTACAAAAATTAAATAACAAATAATTAGATATTGTTGTTGGGCCCACTTCTATAAAAAATTGTGACTTGTAATAAGCTATTATTATCATAGTAGTCTAAAGATTGTTATGCTAACAAGACTCTGATAAATAATTATAATTTGTTATGGGGTCCACTCCTTCAAAAATTTATAACTTATAAGCTATTATTCTCACGGTAGCTTAAAGACTAAATCCGTCTAGTTATATAACAGTCCTCACCCTATGTCATACTCTGATGTGGTGTTTTAGTAGTCAAGCCCCTTTTTCTTTTTGACCCAGCCTAAAGAGACGCATCACAAAAATTTATGACGCTATTAGCACTTCAAAAAAATCAAGTCTACGCAGAATAACTGAGCCATACTTACAAAGCCAAAACCGCCAAATCTGTAGCTTTCATGAGTGGCAACATATCCAGAGCAATACTGAGTGAAGAAAGCTCTCTCATATGGGTATTCCAGAAAAAGAGCAGAGATGCTGCCTCTTCTAAATTCATCTTCATAGCTCGAAGTGTTCTGTGTGTGGACGATGACTTCCTTCGAGAAATTCAGCACGTTAATCAGATAGTCACAAACAAAAGTATCTGGGTCACAACCCACTCTTTCTTTAGAACTTCTTAGCCATTCAATGGTGGTCCCAGTTGGTTTGAGGTTCTGGAGAGTGAGCAACGAGGTGAGGCCAGCAGTATAACTCTGTGTCAAGATCAATGCTACAAAGAACCAAATCACCAGCACAATTCGAGTGAAGTTGCGATAGACTCTCTCTTCTGCAAAAGTCACCAATGCATTAGTTTTTTGTTGAAAATTTGGGCCGAAAGGGGTGTACATGAACTGCAATCAAGAGAGGGAAGTTACTTACTATGAGCAAAGAAGAGAGAGGAGAAAGTGAACCAAAGAGCAGTGGAGAGCTGATTCGTCCAAGGGCCTCTGAATTCCGGATTGATCTGATGCTCCAAGAACCAAACTACCAACATGGTGTATATAAGGATGCCTCCAGAAGCAATCCACATTGCGAGAGTGAAAGGCTCGATAAAGATCAATGCCCTGTCTGTGTCTGGTTTTGCTGGGACTATGATGGAAAGCTCTGATCCTATAAACGGTTGTGTGAACTCAACAAACAGCGAGCGATTGGCCAGAATAGTTATGTCACCGACTGCAGCATCGTAGGTCTTCATCAATGTCATAATATGGAACAACATCAAAGCAATCCACTTTAGAAATAGGGACCGAAATTGCACCATTGAAGCAAAACGTTTGTATCAAGAGGATGTGAGACTTTGACGAATCTATTAATGCAAAATAACACAATCTTGTGAGCCAAAATTGACATCTGTGTGAAATGAACTTGTTGCTTCGTTTAGTTTACTCAGGCTCTGATGGTTAATGTAGCAGAGAAAGTAATAGTTAACACTCTATAATGCAGTGATGCAATAATCATGCAAGAACAGAGATGATGTGGTCCCATACCTTATCATGAACTTTGTTAACCAATTCCTCATATGTTCCGTCATGACGAAAAACTCATACTTCAAACCATCAGGAAAATGAGAAATAGCCTTCTCGAAAACATCTATGCAAAAGCCAATGTACTTTGGTCTTCCTGTTGTGTCGTCCATTTCCTCCTTCACAAACTTATCAAAGGGAGTTTTACCAGGTACTCCGATGACCAACGTCACCTTCTCACTTGAAGTTCGTCCTTCTTGGGTCTTCACTATATCTGAAATTCTGTAAGTATTTCTTCTTGAACTTTGCATTGGTACAAAACTTCTTGAGAAACTGAAATTGGGAGACCAAAGCTTAAGCTCTCTATATTCATTTCCTCAACACTTACAAGTTGGAATTTGGGTCGACGTGCCAACTGACCTTTCTCAAATCGTATTGCCCCACTCAAACCCATGAGTCTAGTGCGCGATATTCTATTAAGCAAAAACTTGGGCATAATATCATGGCTCGGCATTGCATCTATCGCATTTTTAACGGTCATAATGCAATCATATGCTCGAATAGCATCGATTCCGGGCTCGAACTTGAAGTTCTCTCCATACTTGTGATGGAACATATTCAAGAATTTGGCTTTGAATTCTCTATATGCCTTGGTTTTGGGATGGTACGTGATTATTCCTATCGCACCTTTGACGGTGGAGGCGATTGCTGGATGTTCTACTGAAGTTAGGAGATTGGTGAATGGTTTTTCAGCAAATATCCAAATTGAATCTCCATAGAAGAGTCTCATCTTCTTTGCTTCTTTAAGAAAATGAGCGCTTCCCCGTGCTGACAACCCTAGGACAATAAAGATGGGAGATGTTTTTCCCTTCAACTCCATTAATTTCTCTTCCAAAGACACTTCTGCTCCACTCGGAGATGAGAATGCTTGAAGAATCAGCTGGTCCTCTATTGTCGAGCCGATTTTTCGAAGCTCTTCAGACAAAGAATTTAACAGCTTGGAGTACTTAGTATCGTATGCCCCGGCCTCATATACTATTGATACTCTTTGCCTGTTATAAGAACTAACTATATCTACTATGCATCTAACATGGTCAGATTCATCGGTACTCATTTGAAGCAGTGAAGGCCATAGAGTTTGCACCATCGTTGTCGGTGTTATGTGGTCTCTGGCAAAGGATATGACTGGCACCTGAGATTGATTAGCGATTTCGGCTACTAAAGTTGCACTCTCCCATGTCTCCAAGCCAATAATAACTTGCACATTCTTCTTTTGATCAGCTTTTCTGCTGTTAAAACATAATAAAGGAATTAAAGATATTAAACTTCAGGATCAAGGCAGTTTTCTTTATGAATTTCTTCTACTAATTGCACTTATTTACCCCTATTAGTTGGGTTCTTGGAAGAGATTATTTGCAGCTAACGTTCATTATGTGAGATACATGTTTAGATGGAAGAACGTCAATTTACAGTTGTTATAACAACCGTTCATGCAAAAGCTTAAGCTTTTGGTCATGGATCCACAATGGATACCAAGTATTATTAGGTCAACATAAATACTCTGCTTATTATTAGCAAAAAGCCAATTTTCTACATTGAATATCGAATAAAATGATCATGCAGTTTTAAAAAAAAGTTGCTAGTTTTCTGCAAGAAATAGTAATGAATCAAGAAGTTCCATAAGTTTTTTACTTGATGATTTAACATAATCATTGGGTCTCTTAGATACCCAGAAGGTTTCTGTAAGGGTTTCATTGTGTATTTCAAATATTACTGAATGTAGAACTTCTAGTAAACATTCAGCACATGCAGAAAAATTGAGAAGAAAATATAGATGTACATGATCTCAAAGCAGACTTGGGGTGATTAATTATTACTGCTCATGGCAACTAACACGTTTCCAACAAACAAAGCAGAAATTATTGCAGACGCAGCCACTGAATTGAGGAAGGGTAATGAAAGACTAACCGGCAGAAATTGCTCGAAGGGGCTTTGCTTGGGAGTTTATGTAATGTGGCTTTATGTAATGACTTCCTGATGATGATATGGTGTTCACATCTTGGCATGCTATTTCGATTGCCATACGCATTTGGTCGCCGAGAAGCGAATCCAAATCAAGAATCACGCCCACTTTGAATGGGTTCCTCTCATCTACGGCTTTGGTGGCTGCACCGGTGTAGCTCAGGACGAGGAGTGGCAAGAGCAAGACAAACAGCTTTAAAGTGGACAAAATGTGTCCTGTACTCCTGCTCAATGAGCTTTGAACAAAACCCATCTCGAAAACCTTAATAACTCCTCAAAGCTAAACTAATTGTTGAACTATTTTGCTTTGCAAATGGTTGTTTTGTATTTGTCATAAAAGGTTCCCATTTCACAAATCCTACATATTTATAGTGGAGAGAGAGAGAGAGAGAGAGAGAGAGAGAGAGAGAGAGAGGAAAACGTAAGTGCAATGTAAGTGAATTTCCAAGAAAATAGGGATAGGAAATGATTGCAGAGAGAGAGAGAGAGAGGGGGGGGGTGGGGGGGGGGGGGGGGGGGGGGAGAGAGAGAGAAAGGTATATGTAAAGTATATGAGGTGCGTGTACCGAGAAGTCAATGTTGATTTGGTCTTTCCGAGACTAGAGTTTTGTTTGTTTTATCGCAGAGTCATTCTTGAACCGAGGCGGAGAATCCACGAACGGTATTCTTGCGGGCTTCTAAGATTTGTATGTTCCTTGACTTGGAGAATAGACCAAGTCAGTGCTTTGTTTTGATAGCATTAAGATTCCACTGGACCCAAATTTTCAAAGCACAGACTCTTCTCATCCTAGAGCCTTCATTCGCGTTTAAGAATGCCGCTGACTGGTTCCAACTTCCGAGCGATATGGTATGTTCCTCCTATTCTACTTGATAGCAGCTCTTGTTGCTGCGTTTAGATTCGTGAGTCCCATCAATTCAAATGAATAGGATTTGGAAGCGGGCATGTAGGTATGGAGGGTACTGTTCACAAACCCTGTGACTTCTATCTGCCCCCATCTGATGAACAGTTGGAATGGACGGTCGGGATTTCCTCTATACTAACTAGCACTTCTTTCGCAGTGCAGACATGGAATACATGTAGGAAGTAGTGGCAAGGTGAAAAAAAAAAATTGTAGCTATTCTAACAATTTTTAGAATAGTAAACATGCAAACTAAAGAATTTGAACTGGAACTCTTTGTTATATCAGTCTCAAAATGATAATTATGAAATGTTTCTGGCGAGGATTGATAATAATTTAAAGGAATTCAACTATTTCAAATTATCAACTAAAATCATGTTTTGTCTACTACATGTTATTAATATAACGTTTTGAGGTCCCGCGCTACAAAACAAGCAGTGAATTCCGTGAGGGAGGACGGTGGTGGCCGAGCCTCCAAAGTGGACAATATTGGGCTGGGATGAGGGTGGCCGAGTTCACGCCTCTACTCTAGACAACATGTTTTAAAGCCGTGAGGACTGAGTGTCCAAAGTGAACAATATTATACAATGAGGCCCGAGTCGTTACATATATATATACATCCATACATATATATATATATATATATATATATATATATACCATCATCGTACCACTTGGAAACATGACCTTCAAGTCACAAGTTATTTTTCACGTTTGCTGCGGTTGTTCTCTCTCTTGAGTTGAATCTAAAATTTAACCACAATGGTCTTGAGTCACGAGTTTGATATAAAACGATCCCCATAGAGTTCGGTTAGGCAGGAGAATTCTGATAAAAGATTATTGAAATTATAAATTTATAAATAAAATAGTGGTGTCCACCTTCCTCTTGCTCTATTCCTTAGCCTAAAGCAGAATTCTAATTATCTGTTTGCCAAAAAAGGAACAAATTTGTGCATGGCAATTTTCTAATATGATTAGTAAAGTTTAAATCTTGTTTGTAAAAATGTAACGGTGTAGTGACTTGTTAGGTCAAGTACTTTGATAGTATAATTATCAACGACATTAGCTATTTACTAATGTTGAATGCAATGGTAAGTGATCGATCTTTTTAGAAAGTTGCCGCTCAAGCAAAAATGTAGGGGCGAAATTAGAAAATTTGAGTGGAAATAACTAATTCTGCTTATGAGGTAGTAAGTTACATAAAAAAAATAAGAATTACCAAATTCAAGTGGAACATAAGTTATTGACCTAAATGTTGTCCCTCAAAATGAAATCTAGCGGTGAAATTAGTAACTCACCAGCGTAAGTCTGCTTGCAAGTTAATAACTTACCAACAATGTAAGAAACTTGCTATTGGAAATAAAATAGAAGCTGGGTAACTTACAATTAAAATAAGTAAATGACCAACATACACCCGCTTTTATTATAGCAAGTTACCCACAATTTGAGGAATTTACCAATGCCAAATTCAATATTAAGTTGTAAATAAGCTTTGAAGAGGTCCACTATTGCTTTATGTTTGTCATATTGGGGGGTGGGGAGGGATTGGTGACATGCAGTGATTTTCCAAGAAAACAAGATGAGAAAATGGCTGCAGGAAATGTATAGCGTAACCAAAAGTCAAGTCGATTTGGTCTTTCTTGGACTGAGACGAAGGTTCTCCGTGGGCAAGGGAGGGTAGAGTAATTATTAGTTGTTACACGCTTGATGACGTCAAAGAATTGTGCCGGTCCCGTAACGATGTATTGCCCGTTTTGATCAATAGACCTCAAGTTTGTTCTCATCAAAAGGGCTCTCGTAAGGTGAGGGGTCTGCCCATGCTTAAAAGTCATAATCATCCTTTGACCAGGGAATTGTGTTAAGGGACAATAAGTTCCACATGAGATTCATATGAGACTTATTAATAAAAGGATTTTTCAAAGAAGAAATCATTTTCTTGATCAATAGACCTCAAGTTTCGTGCCCGTTTTATTTTTCCAAACGAACCAAAGAACCGAAAATGAGAAAAATGTTTTCAGCGAAATAAAAGGAGTCCTATACCAAGTACTCCCCCCGGGGGCCTCGCGGGGCGCATGCCCGCATTTGCGTCCTCTGTTTTCATTTCAATTTACAGCAGTAATTTATTAGCTAAATTAGTTAACATGTTATATTTTGGAGATTATGACATTTGATGATTCTAGTAATAATTCCATTTATCTATCTCCAATCAATTTATCAAGTGTGGAGTTACTTAATCCTATGGTAATTTATTCTTGGTTTGATATTAATGCAATCTGTAAGCTACTCTCTTTGTGTCTTAAAAAAAGGAAAGGAAAAATATGTAAAAATCTCTTTATCGTTTCAAATTTGAATTTCATTTACGCTTTATTGACAATACTCGCAAATATGAATTTTTATTGATCCTGTAACATTTTTTTTTTTTTTTGGTGGCGTTATAGGCTTTGCACTTCATTATTTTTCCAAAAATACGTGTCTAGCGGAACAAATTTTTTTTTTTTTTAATGGAGAGAAGCTTAAGCCATTGCAAAATCCAGCTAATCTCATATGAAACTCGTTTAAATAAATTGTAAACTCATATTATGTACTTGAAAGCATTCTTGTACGGGTAAATGGAAAACGGAACAAAATTTAATTCTCCATTCTATGTATTTTGAACAATTGATCGATATTGTATTGTGGCTTCCTCAAGATTCGACCTCTAAACCCATCCCTGCTGAGGGGAAAATGATTATGGGAGGGATCTTTGTTAAAAAAAAAAACATTTAATTTATCAAATATCTAACGCATTTTACTTGACATTCATAAATATCCGACGGTCCAAATGCATTTTAAAGCATATATTCCACTCACCTGGTAGTATATTATTATACGAAGTTTCTAAAATTCTCCTTGACTTTGAGGATAGACCAAGTAGTTGTTAGATTACTAAACATTGCTCTAAAAAATTTGACCGGAAAAAAAAAAATTGCTCTCAAATTTTCAAAGTACACGGAGTCTTCCCATCCTAGAGCTTCTTTCACGTTGAAAAGATTTGGGTGCAAGTTTCCAAAGATGGTATTCCTGCTATACTAGAAGGTAGCGGGTCGGTACATGTACTTTTTAGATTCGTGAACACTCCTGTCGATTCAAATCTCTTCAATATCAAAGTAGGTAGATTGACTCACCATTGACTCCACTGAAAAAAGAGTATTTCTCTATGACATGTGTTCTCAAATGTCGACTTTTGTTTTCCTTTTCTTTTTAAGCTTTTTGAATTTGGTCAACAGAAGCACTAGTTAAACATCTCAGTAGAGAAAATTTGTCAATTTTAATGCACTATCTATCTCACATTTTGTATAGCAGTGACTTAAAAATGAAAACATTTCTTTATTAAATATGGTTAATTAGTGCCTCGAGCACACTTGTTATCAAGATTATTTTCATTTTTTATGTACTTAAAAAGATATGACTTGACAATTTTGGGATATAAATAAGGGCTAGTTACATCAATAGTCACTGTAATTTTCCTCATCGCTCAATGACATACCTGAATTTTATTTTCAATGTCGTCCCTTAAGTTTTTAAATTTTGTTTAATGTGGTCGTTTCATTAAAGATTGAATGTAATTTGCTGACATAGCCTTTGAAGTTACTAACTTTTTTTTTTATCGTTTACTTTCATCGTTGAACTTTTTTAGTTTGTCCAGTTTCGTTCTTAAACTATCATATTTTTGTTCTTTCTCTCTAATAGCATTTGCTTAAACATGATGACGCTCATAAAATATTTTAAAGATAAACTTCGCTGGTTATTATCTAAAATTGGTAATATTCGACACAACCCCTTGACAAGACATTCACATTGACATGAATATGTCAGATATGATTTGACCCTTTTACTCGTTTATAATGCGTTTGGTTTCATTTGGTTAAGCAATTTAATTTATTCCTTGTGTTAACACGATGTGTTTATTCGCATTTAGATATACTTACAACATGTATCCACAAGTAACCTTGTTTTATCTTAAATGTTTTGTGTTGTGCAATCCATTTAATTAATTTGTTTATATTTATGTTTAAATGTTGTAAAAATATTTAATAAACACTTTGTGTTGAAATCCAATTTAAGTTTGACATAGAGCAAGTGTCGGATAGAATTGAAAAATAGTTTAGAGACTAAATTGAATAAATAAATAATATATACAAACCAAATTGAACATAGATAATGATGTCATAAATTAAATGGCGCATTTCATTCATGTTAGCAGATTCCATCAATGATTTTAATGAGATGAATACATTGGATCACACTTTAAAAGTTTAGGGATGAAATTGAACCAAGTTGAGACCAAGTATCTTTATTTATCATTTTGAATGGAGAATCAAACATAGAATATGATAGTCAGTCAAGCAAGAGAAGAGTTGAGGATAGCAGGAGTCCAGTTGAGCTCAAACCTTATAATAACTTTCTAATGTTGCTCACTTTGGTGCTGTAATTCTTCAAACAACCATTTAAGTACCATAACTTTTAAAATTGATTATTCAAGTGACAACGGCCATTTGTGTTGTTGAAAATCACATGTGGCACTATTTTAGAATAAACGATGTGTCTCGTTGGATATGTCAACACTCAAGATATAAATCAAATGACATCTTTTGGCAACAAAAGTTTGCCCCACATTTAGAAAATAGGTTCAATTTGCTCCATAAATTAAACCCTAAACTCAAAATCTTCTTCCAAATTGAGATAATAGGTTTAGGGTGTATTTGGGAAGACTTTTGGAGAAAGTTCTTGAGAAAATGCAAAGGCCCTTGAGTTAAAGGAGTTTTTCAAAATGCAAATTGTGTTTGGTAAATCATATTTGTAAAAGTCCATTATGAAGTACTTTTGGGCAAATAGTGTTTGGACAAATTAAATTTGTGAAAGACATTTGTTATAAAAAAAAAAAAGAGAAAAAAAATGGAGAGTTGGCTGATGATTGCCAGCAAAGAGGTAACAGTCACCGACAAAGGGAAGGTGATCCAACGAGGGGTAGGTGATGTAGCAAAGGGCGGGTGTCTAGAGGATGTGGTGTGGTGACCCTCACTGAACAGTTGCGCGACCCACCATACCATGACCTCTGTGCAAGGGTCACTAGGGCCGCGTGATCTAGTCATTGCCACCCAAATCGTGCAACTAAATTTGGGTTGCTGTGACCCTTGTCGCGCTGCGTCCTTCGTGCAGCAACCCTCATCAGAGGGTCGCAAGACCCTAGCCGGACCACTTGCCCTTCACCGCACTGCCTACCCTTTGTTGACAACTACGCGTAGATGCTAGTCGTGTTTAGTAGAGAGAAAGGAATAAGATGAAGATGATGACCAGTTATCAAGGGTAAAACCCGAAAAAAAAAAAAAGATTAGCAAGGACAATTTTGAGAGAAAATTTTCACTAGCCTTGAAAGCCAGCATGCCGAGAAAGCCCAAGGCAGCCCCTAACCTGCCTTGGGCTTTTAGCCTTTTGAAAACTTGCATTTAGCACAAGCAAGTCAAGAAAAATTTGCCAAACACCAAATATTTGGCCCAAAGGCCTTTACATGCCCAAAGGGCTTTGGGAAATTTTCCCAAAGTCCCTTGGGTAAATACAAATACCATTTGACAAATTTTTTAGAGAGCTCTAGAGAGATGCAATTGCATTTTTAAAAACCTCAAGCCTTTAGCCCAAGGTAAGTCTAGAGGTGCTTTGAGTTTCGAGCATTTTCGAAATGCAAATATAGTTTTTTTTTCTTCCAATTTTGTCCTAGCTCAACTTTCACAATTACATAAATGTCCCCCCCTCATGCAACATTACTAGCGAAAATTCAAACCATCGATGAGGCCAAATCTGGCTGCCAGCAAGCTAGCCTGATTCAAGTGCTCTGAGTGGAAAGGATTATCCATCAAGAAATCGAACCTGTCCATTTCTATACATGATGTTTGTTTAATTGGTTAAAGAAGACTATGATCCCTTCTTCAAGATACAGTTGGGCCCATGAGGCACAATTCCTCAAGTGTTACACTATTTTTTGGTAGCCAATGTCTTGGCTTCGAGGTTCAAGTTGGAGGGGCTTGTGATTCTCCTTGTTCCATATTACGATAATTTTTTACTGGGTGAAGAGGTTTGATTGGAGCATATATTGATGAACACGATGACCTAGCTCCAAAATATATATGTTGCATAAACCGACTAATTTGATATTATAAGCTCCTCTCTATGACTGAGATTGCGCCCTCATCAAACTATAGGAAACAAATTCCTAAAAAATCGAACCGATACTTGAACAATCAAATACTGGAAACATACACAGAAACGTGCCAAGGAAATGTGTAACACCAATTAAAGGCATATCGCGGAGACAGACATACCTTGCTTGCCACAAATTAAGTACCATTGCAGTTTCAAAGGAATCGTTTGAAACCCTTAAGTTCCGTTCTTCAAGAGAGAGAGTATACCATTTCAAGAGAAGAAGATGAAGAAACATATTTTCTCTCTGAAATGCTACAAGTAATGTTATTCCCTTTACTTTTATTTTTATATATTGCAGTAATTTTCGCTTAGAAAATAACTGTTATTTCCTCTCATGGACTCATTTTTAATAGGCTGGATTTGGCCCAACATGGGCGGACAAGCTTAACTTAGCCTATCAAAAAAAGAACCCATCACAAACAATTCCTAGAAACTTGTGTGGTCCTTACTTCGTAGGAAGAGGACCACCCGAAGGCCTTCCACTAGATTTTTGTCTTCATCTACCAGTGAGTCAGACACATACTACTTTAAATATTGATAGAGTTAGTGAAAACAACATCAATGTTCTGAAATGATGGAAGAGGCGAGCCACCACATTTTCTACTCTCTTTGACATGGCTCATGACTTAATCACTCTACATTTTGCATAATAGTCTGATTTTTTTTTCTTGTTATTTTCCCTTTCTTTCTTTGTTTCTTTGCTTTTTCTCTTTTCTTTCCATTCTTTTCTCCTCCTTCAACCAGATTTGGCGCCTAGTTCTTCCTTGGTTTCACTATTGAATTTGCAAAAGATATTGTTACTCAACTCCACAAGCTGTTGCCGTTGCTTATCGAGCTCATGGCCGATAGCCATGGTTGAGCCTCTCGATCTCTGCAAGCTAGACAACTTATCCTTCATGGCCGTCGAGCTTGTGGTCGTCGTGATCTCAGCAAACTTGACGACAGTGTATATGAAGAAGAAAAGGAGGAGGCAAGTGTCACGGTCTATGAATCCTCCCGTACTCGTGACACTTGTGAGTGGCGCTTGGGGTTATCTGGTGAAGAGTATGAGGCAGAAGGGTAGAACACAACTGGTCCGTGGGAGTGGCGTCAGTATGGTTGGTGCTAGGAGTTCTAGGATAGAAGAATTATATCACTTAGAAGCTCTGAAGACGGGGTAGGCCTCCCGTGCATAAATTGGTCGAGAGTTGATGCCGCGCTCCTGACGAGGCCATGGCAGGCCGAAACCAATTGGCCTCCTGTGCACAAACTGGTCGGGAGTTGATGCTGCTCTCCTGACGAGGCCATGGTAGGCCGAAACCAGTTGTTGTGCCTAAAGAGAACTGCTGCTTTACTCGATGGACCAGACGCCCGAGCAAAGCTGGGCGTGATAGGATCTCGCACAAAGAATCATTCACCGTATCATTCGTGGAACAGCTAAAGAAAGGGCTGGTCTAGCGAATTCCGCTCGCTAGGCACCCGCGGGTCGTTTCGAAGGACAAGGAAACTCTCGGCCCGTGACAAGTGGTATCAGAGTAGGAATCCCTCCAGTAAGCGAGTGAGCAAGTCGGAGAATCGGACTCCTCGCTCAAGTGCGGGTCAAGCAGATAAGTCCTGGTGGATGGGTGCTAGGACGAGTCGACTTCTCGTCGAGCGGAATGCGAGTTAGAGAAGAACTGAACCCTTGCTGAATGGGGATAATGTTCTTGGATCGATCGGTGAATTCGAAGAAGAGGTCTACTATCACGCTTTCAACAAGAAAAGAACCTCCATTGGTTTGCTGGGATCAAGATGCTGGTTAGGCTGAAAGGGTGCTGCCAAAAGATGCGGTTGGCGAAAAATGCCACACTTGCCAAAAAGTGTAGGTGACTGAAGGGCCGAGCGGCTGAGATCAAAAGAGGCCACCAATGGAGCAAAACCTCTTTTGTTGGGCGAGCGTGACCGTTCGATGTGAATTCCCAAAAGTGGCACATCAATGGTTAACTTACGCAAGGAAGTGACAGAGCAGAGATCGCAACGAGGGCGTTGCAAATTGAGTGGGGGAGAATGTCACGGTCCGTGAATCCTCCCGTACTCATGACACTTGTGAGTGGCGCTTGGGGTTATTTGGTGAAGAGTATGAGGCAGAGGGTTAGAACACAACTGGTCTGTGGGAGTGGCGTCAGGACAGTTGGTGCTAGGAGTTCTAGGATAGAAGGATTATATCACTTGGGAACTTTGAAGACGGGGTAGGCCTCCCATGGACAAACTGGTTGGGAGTTGATGTCGCTCTCCTGACGAGGCCATGGCAGGCCAAAACTAGTTGTTGTGCCTAAATAGAACTGCTACCTTACTCGATGGACCATATGCCCGAGCGAAGCTGGGCGTGATAGGATCTCGCACGAAGAATCATTCACCGTATCGTTCGTGGAACAGCTAAAGAAAGGGCTGGCCTGGCGAATTCCACTCACTAGGCGCCCGCGGGTCGTTTCCGAGGCCAAGGAAACTCTCGGCCTGTGACACAAGGATGAGCTTGTCGCGCGCATAAGCCCACTTGCCGCCCCCACCCCATTTTCTACAACCCAAACCCAAACACATCATTCTATTATTCGTTTAGTTGATTCAAATTTAGCCGCCCCTACAAATGGGGAGATAAAAAAAAGAAAAAAAAGAATGTGATATTCCAAAGTAATGGATACAAGGATACCCCGGTGGGAGATAATCAGGGTATTTAAGAAGAGAGATGAAAAAGGAAAAAATATTGGAGAATGCGTCCGAAAAGGGATGGATCAACCCTTGTGCAGTCGATTATGAGATTATTCAATTTTCATTTTTTCGCTGTTCCATTTCCATTTTGTCTTTGGAGCTTCCAGTTCCAACCATTAACAAATTGAACGTTGAATGCGGTTTAAGTATTAAAATCATTCCACATTTCGACGATAGTGGCAGCACGCCACCGGAGGTGTAAGTGGGGGCAGCAAAGACGAGTGCTGGAGGAGCTTTGGCCGAGTGCTTACGAGGTTAAAGACGATGAATTGTAAATGCGAAATTGAAGATGATGAATAATAAGCGTAAAAAGAGAGAGAGAGAGAGAGAGAGAGAGAGAGAGAGAGAGAGAGAGATGAAAAGATGAGAGGAGAAAAAAAGAAAAAAAATCTTGAAATCAATTGGACGGTCTAATCAGCTATTGATGACTAGACCGCGATTTCAGAAATTTCACGCAAGACTTGATCGGAAGGACTTGATTTTTTTTTCCTCGAAGGTTTATGACTACACTTGTTCACTTGAAAGGTTTAATGCTAAAGATATATCCGTACAATATGTTTAGGATTGAAAATGCAATTTTTGTGTAAGTTCGCTACAAATAAAAAACTTAATATATTGGAAAAAATGACATTAGTAGTGTAATAACTTTTGTAAGATACTCATTCTAGTGTCAAAAGTTCACTTAATTTATTTCAATGATCACTTACTCAAAAATCCTGTATGGATTGATTTAATATTATATCATGTAACGGGGTTTACCGGATAGATTATGACAGCGAACATGTTCTAATACGAAGCCGTTGAAGTCCTTTCTTGTCTCCAAGCTTGCCATTCTTTCCTCCACAAAAAACCTCAACATCTAACCTTCCAACGTCTTGGCTACCGAGGGACGAGGTGGGTGCCTCGCTACAAAATAATCCGTACCTATTCAAATTGGAATTTTGGGCTAAGGTTTTTTTGGAAGTAAGCTAAAGTAGGATTATAAATCTTTCAGAGAAGAAAATTCCTTCACATCTTTAATGTAACCTAAGATTGGATTTAAAACCTATGAAAATCCTACGTCATGTCCAGCTAATTTGGCCTCCACTCGCCACTTCCATAATGTCCCATTCATTGCCCTCATGATCAACAAACTCGTGGTCGCCATCGTCTATGAAAACCTTATGTAAGGACTTCGACCCCCTATCTACGTTACAAGGATAGAGAGGTAGAGTTTGAAGGGCTAAATCCGGGTTGGAAACCCGGTCTTCCTCTTGGGTCATCACTGAATTACTCGCTTGAGGACCTACAAAAGAACATCTTTCACTCGCCTAATGCAGATTTACTCCATAACAAGAGTACCGATAAAGAAATACGAAAATAAGCAAAAGTGCGGTACCCTTTTGTTGGTGTAATCTAGATGCAAACACCTCTCTCAAGATCTCCTCATCTACTCAAAAATAATCTCTGCTTGGAAAGCCTATAGTAAAACTCCATGCAACGCAGTTAGTCCTATTCAAATGTCTTATAGAAGTGACAACACTGCCGAAAGACAATTCACAAAACCCAAATTGGACCACTCGAGAGGGGAACACAACCCAATGGTAAAACTTCCTCTCCCTTTAGTAAATAGCAACCTCAGCTAGAAGCTCGTTGGTGAACATCCAAAACAAAGTCATTATTTAGGAACTTCGAATCTAGTAGCTTACTAATCGGCGGGCCTTGTAGTTGGAAGCAACAACGATTTTCTTCAGACTACTTTTCACCCTTAGTTGTCGGACCATGATCGGTTGGTCGATGATGATAATAGGTGGGGGTTTAAGGCAACGATGATTGCACGATGTGTTACTTCATCACTATATTGTTGGAAGATAACATGATTTGTTAAGTTATTTTTAATTTTTTTTTGTCTAAGCCGAGTTATCCTGTCCTTGTTTTGGATTTCTTCGTAAGCATTTTATTTGGATATATCCGAGTTTATTTGGTCCGGATGACATTTCCAAGCATCGGATATGATAATTTATTGTCCTATCGTGCTCATATCTAAATTACCAAAGGAAATAAAAAATTCAAACATGGAGGACAAAAACATTCACTATAATGTACACTTCTAATTTCAGTCGAGTGCAAACCGGTATCACCTAGTAACAATATCAAGTCTAATTGAACTCAAATTTCATCACATGCGGTTAAACATGACAGCGAATCATTTCAGTAGCAATCCCTTGCTAATGCATACCAAAGATTTGCATCGTGTGAATCTCCGAAGCAATGTCCTACCTTTAATTAAGATACTCTTAGTGAGTGGTGGAACTTGGCGAAGATTAATCCAAAATTGAAATAGAATATGATGACTTCTCAAAAAGTTAATAGAACACTTTTTGAGACGCTTGTTTGAAGAGTGGAATAGTTTAATGGTCCAAATGAAAGAAGTCTTAAAAATGCACTGTTCACGTGAAGTTAACCAAGTTACGGATTAAATCATGAATACCCACCGAAAATGGAAGTCTACCTCCTAATTAATTATCTAAGCCAAATCTTGACACATGGGGCATTTTTTTCTGAGGCATCCTAAAGCATGAGGTATCGTCATCACTATATATAAATGACATAATTATATAACATAATACTTTTCATATTAAGTCATATAATAGCAATGCACGTCATCTTTCAGTGCAAAACATTCTCGAAGTACAATCATCATGCCTTTTTCATGCATCACTTACATAAATCGTAATAATGCATTTACCTTTTTTTCATTTCCCATGTTAGCCATAATTTAATAGTCAAAGATTGGTTGATTTGTCAAAAGTCGACAACTTATAAATCGATAACACAAAAACACACAACTTATCAATCAACATCTTGCACATCAACAAATAGGTCTCAATCAACAAATCAACTTGAAAATCAACAACGTGGACATCGACAACTCAAAAAAAAATAAAAAATCGACCACATGATATCGATGACCAATATAATTAACAATGCGATTGAGTGGCAACACTTAGCTATCACTTTCTAGTTTAATCTCTCCTTTTCCATTTTTATACTACCAAATTTTAAGGAAGCCCATTAGTCATAACCTTGTCATGTAATGACTTTTCCACTCAAGTCAAATGAACACAACGCTTCAACATGCAATCATTACAAGTTTCTCACACTTAACATAAAAGTTCAAGTGTAAATTCGGAACCATCAAACAACCAAGTTAAGAGTACCAAGTAAATCATTTTAGTTTAGTCCACAGAGTTTTCACTTACCTCTTGGAGAAGATTTGACCAACTCAAAGCTTTTATTACATTCAAAACAAAATAATCAAGAACATAAATTAACAACTCTCAATATGTTGTAGCAAAACTAGTTTGGTAAAAGAGAATAAAACTCACAAAATCACTTGGTGAACTTTTTGAAATATCGTTTTAGAAAATTCAATCAACACAAGAGTTGGACTCTTACTTCTACTTGAAAGATTGAAGGATGAAAGTTGAGATAGAGATTGAAAACTTAAATCATTTTCAAAGATGATATTTCAAGATCATAGGAATGTATTCAGAGACTCACATGAGTTACAAAGGGATAAGAGCAAGTACTATAGGTTAAAAGTAATAATTACTTGGGTTAAAAATACTTGTTGGTGGATTAGAGAGAGGTGTATAAATCAAATGGGGACATTTGGCTAAACCTTGTGGTTCGAAAGTAGATATTTAGATAATTTGGTAAGATATCTAGTAAATCAGTACATAAATAAGGAAATTAGTGTCCATCTAAAACATAAATAAATCAGAAAAAATAATTTGAACCCACCAAAATGTTTAGCATAATGTACTAAACGCTAGGAAGGTCTCAACTCAGCAAATTCCTAACCTACCCTTCGACTGATACATAAACTCATAGCACATCAGTCTTCGTTAATGACCAATGTGGCAATATACATTTCATTAAAGTTTTAATAGTTGAGCCAAGATCAAATATTTACTAATTCAATCCTAATGGAATCACTTTCTAGAGACTATGAACTCATAAAACATTATACGGGCTTGTGACATCCTGATTTTCCACCTGATTTTCCACTTTTGTTTTCAATTAAATGAGTCGGGCTTTTCATCGACACGCCTATAGCATTTTTCTCTGAGTTGGCCACTCGCGAGATAACTAGTCTACTAGGTGAAGCAGTTAAAGAAATATAAATGCAATTGACTCGAGAATTCGATCAGGAATCGACTGCTCGACCGTGCTAATATGCAAAGGTCATTACAGCACGGTCAAAATCGATCAGAAACTGGAGATAGGTTGATTCAACAGAAGTATATGATTAAGTATGGGTGATTTCACATAATTGCAAAATTCTCGTCAAATTGGTTGTCAAATGGGATCTATGGGCAAGGAAAAATATGGATTTAAGTGTGGACACATTGGATGAAATTGTGGGCTTCAATTGGGATTGATTGTATGAGAAATTGAATGAGATTGAAGGGGAATTGAATGAATTGGAGGCCAAATTGTACAAATTCGTAGGCCATGGTGGGGTGCAACATTTGGGACACATGGGAAGCTTCTTGAGGAAGTTTTGAGAGAGAGAAATGGCTGAGGATAAGGCTGAAGGTGGTGTGGACAACACTCAAGTGTTTGGAGACCTTAGGGAGAGCATTGAAGGCTCTTGTTCTCTTAAGCTTCAGCAGACCACTTCTTCCTCATCCTCGTTCCTTTCTCCATGGTTATGGAGTCTTGTAAGCTTGAGAAAACCATAGGAGAGCAGCTAGCAACCGTTGGAGCAAGTCGCAAGCTCACTGGACCTCTTTTTCCTCATGTTTTCTCCTTCTGCCAGTTTCTACTCCAACTGACTTTTCCCCAAATATCTGAGTTAAAAGTTGTCTTCCCGTGCGAATCAATCTTCGCGCCACCCACCTTGTCTTCAACACATCCAAACCGTTTAGAGGAGCCCGACCTTGTGCCGAATGGAGTCGCTGGCTGACCTTTATGCTGGCGAGAAGGAATTGGTCATTGGTTCGTCGGTCCACCCGGCAGCCTGCACTACTTTGCCTTTTTCACCTGTTTCAGCCTTTTTTCTTCCATTTCAACCCTACCTCCACCCATACCAACCACAAGCAAGCCTCCCTTGACCCCCAGGTGCTGCCGGTTGCCGACCATCCCCTCACTAGAGCTCCAATTAGCCCCTTCCTTTGCTGTTTCAGCTGTTGGTTCAGCCTCTGTAGTCCAAGAATAGAAGCTGAAGTCCCAGCAAGCTATGAGGTCTTTATGGCCCATTTTCAAGCCCTTCCCGGCCTTGGTTGGTGTCGTCGCTTGGAGGTTTATTGCCCGCCTCGGCATCACCGTCGCCGTGGACTCATCGGAACGCAAAACCGGTGAGTTTACTCACTAAACCTTGCTTAGGAGATTAGTTATGCTTAAGGGGTGTTTAGATTAGGTTAAGCATGTTTAGATGGTTAGATTAGATTAATTAAACGTTAATTAGATTATGTGGATGGATTAGTTTAGTGGTTAATTAATTAAGGCTAATTAGGTGATTAAATTAGTGAAATCTTGATTAGGCCCTTAATTAATTATTTCGAATTTATAAATATTCTTTTATTAAATTAATATAATATAACATAATATATTATTTATTTAATTTCGGAATATATTTAATTATTTATTATTTTCCAGAAATTAGATCGGGATAGTCGGTGAGTAGAATTTCGTGCTGACTGCTGTGGTGTGTTTAGATTATGCATTTGATGATTAGATTGTGCAAATTGAGTGCTGATTGTGAAAATATGGAATTTATTCAAAAAAATCACGTGTGTCGGGTTTAAACATCGAAAATGGATTTTAAGTACTATACCAAATGGTGGGATTTGAAAGGAAATGTATCAATTTTTATGGTTCGAATTGATCGTGTACCCACATACGACTATTTTCCTAGATGTTTTTAATACGAAGAAAATAGGCTAGAATCACTATTTTAATTAAGGCATTTGTGTGCAATGCACAGTGTCCTGAGCCAAGATTGATTGGTCATGTGTTGGTTGAAAAGAACCCGTCCTAACGTTTAAGCCGAACATTACTAAATCCCACTTTTTAGGTTACTCATGCATTAGGGTAGTGAGTCGCAATAGATTCTAGACCTAAGCTCCTTTGGGATAGCCGTCAATGTGATGTAGCCATGCTCAATGAGGAAGAGACGATGCCTGGCAACGCCAATAGACCACCGAACAGGGAGTCGGCTGTACCCTAAAGGGGTTTAATTAACAATTGGAATGCATGATTAGTTGATTTTGATGAGCTTGATTAAGAGACAAAACTGTGTGACATAGTATGTGACGTGTCATAATAGTTTGACCTTATAATCGGACCATTATAATTAAATGAGTTGTTGAGGTGTTTCAATTGTCATATGCATTAATTATATGCATTTGTGATATGAATTGTGCTGACATGTAGGAAGGAATTGAGGCGAAGTAAGTCCACTGTTCTCATTATGTGGTTGCGTGGCTAGAGCGCCTTGAGGCGTATTTCCTTCCTAATAAGGGTTTAGAGAGTGAACTTGCTAAGACATTGTCTCACTAGTTATTATATAACCATTTTTAGGTCCTTAGAAAGTGGTCATGGATGATTGAAGCTCCGAAGTCTATGGAGGTGGAGTCAAAAAGATTGGCATTTGTGCTCGACTAGTATGTCATATGACAATTCATTTTTGAGAGCCGGCCTTTTTGTAGACTTTTGACCAGACTCTTTTTGTATCTAAACCTGTTATTTATAAAAGTTGGCTTTTGTGAAATGTGCCCTGCTTTCATATCCCATGCCGTTTGTTGTTAGGGGTATTTGTTTCGCTTCCGCATGTGCATTAAAAATGAAATGGGTCGGTGACACGTCTTGGGAACGTCGCATTTGTATTGACCATAGAGGGATGTGTGCGCACTTGGGGTTCGGGGCGTGAAAGGGCCTTCCGCTATAACCATGTTAATGATCCTACTAGAATTTTCACCCATGACATTCATTACATTCATTTCCTATATATTATAATTAATGTAGGAATTTCCGGATGTCACAAAACCACTCCTTTTCATTTTTAAAATGTCTCCTAGCAAATCATTTGATGAAATTGTAAATCTAAGGGTCAAATAGAGACATTTAAGTTAATAATGACAACATAACATCGATAAGTAACTCAAATGATAGTTAAAAATCCAATATTATGTGATAATTTAATTGAAGAAAAATTGTTGAGTCATGCTTATTCAAGTTGGGATTGCTAATCAAGGTAAATAAGAATTAGTAACTCAATAGAAATATCGGCACACTTAAAAATTTAATATTAAGAAGTAATTCAAATGAGAGTTGGTTATTAAAAAATAGAACTTTAATCTAACAATGATTGTTAACTCGCTCTAATTTAAATTGGCAATTTTGCCAAAGAATTAGTAAATTCAAACTATTGAAAAAGAAGAAGATATTTGTAGTTTTAACAAAAGTTGCTAATTTCCATATAAACTGAAAAAGTTGGTAATCTTATAAAATTGTTAGTAAGTTACTAATAAATTACCTAGAAAAAAAAGTCTCTAATCATTCTTTTATCAATAGGTTTTTGACATTCGCCAACGCAAATTGAAATTGACCAGCACAAGAAAAAAGTCCGCATCTGTGGGCACAAAACATTAGAATTATGCTATTTTAACACTCTCTAATTGTACCAAGTACTATGAGCACCTTACCTATTTCGAATCGCTATAAGCTTACATGTTAGGAAGGTAATGTTGATGTTGTGGTGTGTTACCTTTTTAGTCTATTTTCGATAGTCAATAGCTTAAAGTCTCAAAAGCCTAATTCGAGCATGATTTTTTTGTTCTATGTTCAACAACTTAAGCCTCAAATTGCGTCAGTTTCACCCTTAGCTGCTGTAACTGATCCTACATTTCCCACACAGAGTATCGTTTTTGCAAGGGAACGAACAGATTTCAAAGCCGAACCCGCGAAGAATGAGCAATTTGCAGATTAGTGAGCCAAGTACAGAACCCTTTCCTTCTTCAAACATGTGTTTGCTAGTTCTCAGGTGCAAGAACATTCAGCTTTTGTGTTTGATCAAGATTCAATAATAATGTTCCCCCTTTGTCCTCAAGCCTAAGACTGGGCCACTGTACATTGATTCACACTACAAAATACTCAGCTCCGTCACGCTCATGTCATCATCAGTGCTTCCTCGTTCATGATCCTGACCGTTCCTTCTCTTGCAGAGACACGCAAAGAGGAAGCAACCTGTGGAAGTGGCGATGGTGACAGCATAGAGTGCCCAGAAGCTGTTAAGACCCAACCTCGGCGTGTCGTTGCTCAAGTTCCTCAAGGTACACTTTGGACTGAACCACTGGTTCTCTAATCTTTTCATCTCACCGCTCTCTGAAAGCTCCAAAATGGCCTGAGAGAAGTTTGCAGCTAATGAAGAGCCTTTTGGGAACACCTGCATAAGGGCAGGAAAGGAGAATTAAGTAACAAGGAAGAGCAATTGCATAACCACAAATAGCTAATTAACCCCAGGGTACAATTTCTTTTTCTTCTTTCTTTTCCCTTTTTGGCTATAGTAACCCCAAGAGAAGTTCGGTGGTCGAATATCAATTCTGGTGTTCTGTTCTATACGTCCTGCTTCTGTAGCAGCAAGTAATTTGGTGCCACTGTATCAGTACCTGGTTCGCAAACTAATCGACTTAAAGTAAGGGTAATGTGCATATAAACCGGGGGGTTCATCCTAGAGGTTCGACTCCCTCTACACCATTTTTATGAACTCAACTTGAAACGCATGGATGAAATCACTCCCTAAAAGGAATACTCAAGTGCTAAGTGGGTTTCTGTTTATATATCATTCCACACCCTATGTCACTCTGTTGGGATTTGGTGTGGTATTTTAGTTCTCAAGCTCCTTTTTCCTTTTGATCTGGCCTAAAGAGATACAACACACAAACTCAGGATCTATTAACACCTCGAAAAATCAAGTCTACGCAGAATAACGGGATCACACTTACAAAGCCAAAACCGCCAAAGCTGTAGTTTTCACGAATGGCAACATATCCATCGCAATACTCAGTGAAGAAAGCTCGCTCATATGGGTATTCCAGAAAAAGAGCGGCAATGTTGCCTCTTCTGAATTCATCTCCATAGCTGGAAGTGTTGCTTATGCCGACAATGACTTCCTTCGAGAAGTTTAGCGTGTTAGTCAGATAGTCACAAATGAAAGCTTCAGGGTCACAACCCACTCTTGCTTTAGAAATTCTCAGCCATTCCATGGTGGTCACAGTCGGTTTGAGCTGCTGGAGAGTGAGCAATGAGGTGAGGCCCGCCGTGTAACTCTGTGTCAAGATCAATGCTACAAAGAACCAAATCACCAGCACGATCCGAGTAAAGTTCCGTGCACTCTCTCCCTGCAAAAGTCAGCAATGCATGTGTTTTTTGTCAAAAGTTTGGGCCCAAAAGACTGTCCATGGACTATAATCAACAAAGGGAAGTTACTTACTATGAGCAAAGAAGAGAGAGGAGAAAGTGAACCAAGCAGCAGTCGAGAGTTGATTTGGCCAAGGGCCTCTAAATTCCGGATTGATTGGACGCTCCAAGAACCAAACTACCAACATTGTGTACACGAGAATGCCTCCAGAGGCAATCCACATTGTTGGAGTGAAAGGCTCCATAAAGATCAATGCCCTGTCCGGGTCCGGTTTTGCTGGGACTATCATTGAAAGGTCTGATGCTATAAACGGCTGTGTGAACTCGACATACTGGGAGCGATTGGCCAGAATAGTTATGTCACCGACTGCAGCGTCGTAGGTCTTCCATTAATGCCATACCATGGAACAACATCAAAGTGACTACTTTAGAAATTGATACCAAAAGTGCAATCAAAGCAGAAATTAGTTTTAACAGGCTGTGAGGCTTTGACAGTCTATTGATGCAAAATAATACAATCTTGTGAGTAAAAATCGATATTTGTGTGAAATGAACTTGTTGCTTGAGTTAATTTATTCAGGCTCTGATGGTTTTTGTATCAATGTAAGTAACAGTTGATATTCTATAATGTGCCATGCAATAACCAGACAAGAACAGAGATAATGAGGTACCATACCTTATCACGAACTTTGTTAATCAAGTCCTGATATGTTCCATCATGACGAGAAAACTCATAGTTCAAACGATCAGGAAAGCGAGAAACAACCTTCTCGAAAACATCTATGCAAAAGCCAATGTAGTTTGCTTTCCCTGTTGTGTCGTCCATATCCTCCTTCACAAACTTATCAAAGGGACTTTTACTGGGAACTCCTGACCACCAATCGCTTGTTCTCACCAGAAGTCTGTCCTTCTTCGGTCTTCAATTTGTCTGCAATTGCGTACCCATTTCTTCTTGAACTTTGCTTTGCTATGAAACTCCTTGAGAAACCGAAATTGGGAGACCAAAGCTTAAGCTCTCTATATTCATTTCCATTAACACTTACAAGTTGGAATGCGGGTTGATGTGCCAACTGACCTTTCTCAAATCGTATCAGCCCACTTAAACCTGTGAGTCTAGTTCGCGATATTCTATTAAGCAAAAACTCAGGTATAATATCATGGCTTGGCACTGCATCTATCGCATTTTTAATGGCCAGAATGCAATCGTATGCTCGTACAGCATCGATATCTGGCTCAAAATTGAAGTTTTCTCCATACTTGTGATGGAACATTTTCAAGAATTTGGATTTGAATTCTCTATATGCCTGGTTATTGGGACGGTAGGTAATTACTCCTATGGTGCCTTCAACAGTAGAGGAGATTGCTGATTGTTCTGCTGAAATTAAGAGGTTGGCAAATGGTTTTTCAGCAAGTATCCAAATTGAATCTCCATGGAAGAGTCCCATCTTCTTTGCTTCTTTGAGAAAATGAGTGCTTCCGGCGACGACAATCCTAGAACAATAAAGATGGGAGATGCCTTTCCCTTCAGCTTCATTAATTTCTCTTCCAAAGACACTTCTTCTCCATTTGGAGATGATAATGCTTCAAGAATCAGCTCGTCCTCTATTGCTGAGCCGATTTTTCCAAGCTCCTCTGACAGAGAATTTAACAGCTTGGAGTACATAGTATCGTATGCCCCAGTCTCATATATTATCGATACCCTTTGCCTATTATAAGAACTTACTACATCTACAATGCATTTTATTTGGTTGGATTCATCGGTACTCATTCGAAACAGTGAAGGCCATAGAGTTTGCACCATTAATGTTGGTGTTACCTGGTCTCTTGCGAAGGATATGACTGGTACCTGAGATTGATTAGCTATTTCAGCTACTAAAGTTGCTCCCTCCCATGTCTCCAGGCCAATAATAACTTGCACATTCTTCCTCTTGATGAGCTTTTGAGCTGTTAAAACAGAAAAAGGGGAAATCGATATACTAAACTTCAGGATTCAAGACAATAATCTTTACCAATATCTTCTGTAAATATCACTTATTCATCCCTATTAATTGGGTTCTTGGAAGACATTATTGCAGCTACACCCTCATTACGTGAGATTCATGTTAACAAGGAAGAACATCAATTTACTGTTGTTATAACTTTTTTAGTGAATGATTAAACATAATCATTGGGTGTCTTAAATACGCAACTTCATTCTGTAAGGGTGTCGATGTGTTGCTATATTACTAAATGAACCTTCTTCAGTAAACATTCAGCACATGCAGTCGAGAAAAAAATGACAACTGGTACATAATCTCAAAGCAGACTTGGGGTGGTTTTTAGTACTGCTCGTGACAACTGACATGTTTCTAACAAACAAAGCAGAAATTATTGTGGGCTGCAGTTACCGAACTGAGGAAGGGCAATGAATAACTAACCAGCTGAAATTGCTCGAAGGGGCTTCGCGTGGGAGTTTACGTAATATGGCTTTATGTAATGACTTCCGGATGATGAGATGCTGTTCACATCTTGGCTCGCTATCTCAACTGCCATACGCATTTGGTCGCTGAGACGTGAGTCCAAATCAAGAATCACGCCCACTTTGAACACGTTCCTCTCATCTACGGCTTTGTGGCTGCACCGGAGTAGCTTGGGATGAGGAGGGGCGAGAGCAAGAGAAACAGCCTCAAATTCGACAAAATATGTCTCGTACTTCTGTTACACAAGCTTTGAAGAAAACCCATCACGAAAACCTGAATAACTCCTTACAAAATAAAACAAGTGTTGAACTGTGTTGCTTTGCAAATAACTGAATTTCACAATTCCTACATACTTATAGTGAAGGGAGAGGGGCATACGAAACTGCAAAGGAGGTGAGTTTCCAGGAAGATAGGGATAGGAAAATGATTGCATGCAAATTTTTAGGCAGTATGTGGTGCAGGTACCAATGTCAGAGTTGAATTGGTCTTTCCAGGACTAAAGTTTTTTTTTTAAAATTTTTCCCGGAAAGTCTTTCTTCGACTAAAGCGAAGAGTCCATGGTCAGTATTCATGGGAGGAGCCAAGCTCTTCGTGGGAAATTTCTCTGAAATCTCTCCGTTCTGAGTCGATCTAACGACCATCCAGTCTCTTTGGTATTTTCTGTCTTTCGATATCAAACATCTTTATTTCAGTTATAGCACTAAATGAATGAAGTATCTTTTTCCGACCCAAAAAGGTTATATTCTCGTGGACTTTGATAATATAGACCAAGTCAATTGCCTATTTTGATGGCTTTAGGATTCCAATGTACCCAATTTTTTAAAGGATAGAGAGTCTTCTCGCCCTTGAGCCTTCATTCGCGTTCAAAATGCTGTGACTGGGTCCAACTTTTCGGCGTAGGGGTGTCCCTCAAGCACCAAAATTGGTAGAATCTTCCATACTAGAAGATAACTGCGCTTGTCACTGTAGATTCACCGGTCCTGTCAATTCAAATTGGTAGAATCTTGAAGCAGGCACGTAGGGGTGTCCCTCAAGCACCCAATTTAATGGTACCCTCTCTTCTCCCTCTCTCCTTGATCCAACTAGGCGGTCCTAACCTGGCCTCAATATGCCCAGAGAGCCCAGCCAGGCAGCCACCATTGCGCTCGTGCCGCCATCTCCGATCATCGCATCACCGCTCCTCCATCCACAGGGTAGGGCACCGTTTATCAGCCAAATTGAGAGACAGAAGTGAAGGGGAAATTGGCAGATGGAATGAATGGTGGGAGATTCTCTGTACTCACTGGCACTCCTTCGGAAGTGTAGAAACGGAATGCGTGTAGGAGAGAGAGTGGCAAGGTGAAAAAGATTTTGCAGCTGTTCTAACAATTTTAGAATAGAAAACGTGCAAGATAAGGAATCTGAACCAGAACTTTTTGGTTATATCAATCTCAAAATAACAATCATGAGACTTTATCTGGAAGGGAATTGATAATAATATATAGAAATCAAACTACTATGAGTAAAGTGCTTGAAGGTCTGGCGCAACAGAACTAGAAAGAGAGAGCGCACGCATGAGTGCACGCGACTATGATCATCCCATGGTAGATGGTGTACGCGCACCAAGAGAGATATGTCAGAATTATTGCTGTTTGAAATAAATAGCTACACTAAAAGAATAAGAATTACCAACTTAAAGTGGAATGTAAGTTATTTACTTAATTGTAATTTTATAACTTAAAATAAAATCATAGATGTGAATTAATAGCATACCAACAAAAGCCCGTTTATAAGCTAGTAAGTTACCAATAAAGTAAATAAACTTGTCATTGGAAAGAAAATAGATTTTAGTAACATGATATTGAAATATTAAATGATCGAACTGATCGAAATGACCAATGGACGTCCGCTTTTTGTCTTAGTGAGTTACCGACAATTTGGGAAAATTACCAATGCCAAATGCAATATTAAGTTTGTAAAAAACTTTGCCGTGGAAGTTAGAAACTAATAGCTGGTCAAAATGTGCCTATTATGTGATCTATACCTTCGTCACTAAAACCAGAGACTCTTAGGATGAGGAGCGACAAGTAAGAGAAAGAGCTTCGAGATGGCCGACCAAAAAAAAACAGAGTAAGGGGTCACCGTCTCTCATTAGAGTCCTTGTTATAAGGACAAAATTGTATGATCCATGGGCTAAAACGGACGATATTGCATGATAAGGCATATGCAATCTCTGATATCATCGATACTAAACTGAATTTGGACCATCGTATTTAATGAAATATATTTGAAACCATCATCATAGTCACATGAGACTTACTAATACTTAACAATTCATGGTTCAATTCAGTACATATACTAAATTTATGCAATAATTTCTTAGCACGAAAGGGGATGCGGCCAAAGGCACCCTCGCCCTACCGATTTTAGTATTTTCCAATATCACAAGAACCTTAACATCTTTGATTAAATTAATTAACATCTTTTTTTTAATTGACCTCCCCTCTTTTCTTTAATCCAAAGGACAATCAAAATTAGTGAGTGCGTGAGAAATGAATCTTTTGGCAGCCCCTCAATCAATCGTGGGACAGGTACACGCTTTCATCTATACTAGGTGATTTCCATGAATCTTTTGGCCTCTCACTCATTCTTGTTACAGATGCACCTTCTTTTGCTTTCTTTTTTCCATTTACAGCAGCAATTTATGATCTAAATTGGTTAGCATGTTGTTATAATTTGTAGGTTATGACATTTGATGATTTCAATAAAAATTCCATTTATGCACCATTAATTGATTTATCAAGGGTGGAAGTCACTTAATTCTCTGATTATTTATACTTGATATCATTTTATTGCATCTGTAAGCTATACTCTCTTTGTGTCTTAAAGAAAGGAAAATAGAAAATTTCAAAAATCTATTTATCGGTTCAAATTTGAATTTCACCACTCGCTTTATTGGCAGTACGCACTAATATAAATTTGTATTGATCCTGTAACAATTTTTCTTCTTTTGTAGCATTGCAGGCTTTGTACTTCACTATTTTTTCCAAATAAATGACCGGTGGAAAAACTTTTTTTAAGAGCAAAGTCTAAGCCAATTAAAAAAAAAGTTCAGCTAATCTCATATTAAACTTGGCGAAATAAATTTTAGACTCATGATGATGTATGAGGAAGAATTGTGTACTGGTAAAATTATAACTGAACAAATTTTAATTTTCCGGTTTGCGTATATTGAACAATTGATCGATATTGTAACATGGCTCCCCTCAAGATCCGATTTTTAAATCCGTCCCTGCTGAGGGGATGTGAGTGTGCCGATGTGTCAACATGCATTTAAATCATAAGATATCTATTGCATTTTATTTAACCCTCACAAATATCGATGGTCCAAATACATTTAACTCATACGTTCCGCTCACATGGTAGTTTGATTATATGAAGCTTATAAAATTCTAGTGGACTTAAAAATAGACCAAGTGGTTGTTTGATTTTATGACACTAATTTGGCCTCAAATTTTTAAAGTACATAGGGTCTCCCCATCCTAGAGCTTCGTTCACGTTAAAAAGATTCGGTTGCAAGATTTCAAGAGATGTTATTCCTAATACACTAAGAAAATAGCAACTTGATACAATATTTTAAATTAATCGGTCAGTCGTATCCAATTGAATCTTTTGAATATCAAAATTCATGCAGATTGACTCGCACGCATTTGACTCCACCAAAGAAAGAGAATTTTTCATTGAAATATTTTCTCAAAAGGAGACCTTTGTTTTCGTTTTCTTTAGAAGCATTTCGAATTTTGTTAGAGAAGCACTAGTTAAACCTCGAGTAAAGAAAATTTGTCAATTTTAACGCATTAATTTTCTCATATTATAAATAGCAGTGAATTGAAAATAAACATATTTCTTTATTGAATATGGTCAACTAGTGCCCTTATACTCAGACTTGTTAACGAGACCATTTCATTTTTAATGTATTTAAAAAAAATATGACTTGACAATTTGGGAATATAAATAAGGGCTTAGACACCAATAGTCTTTAAGGTTAATATCACAAAAAACTTTAAAATAATAGGCTTGTGATAAATTTACTTCAAAACTAGAAAACACTAAATTGGTATATTTGTGACAGATTTATCCATTAATTTCTGTTAAATTTTATCATCAAATTGCTAAGTTAGATAATAAGTGACGGATAGGTAGTGTCGGTTTGGGGTTTACCTTCCGTTATCACAATGTACTAGTTTGTATTTTTTTTTTTTTGTGATATTAATCTAATTTAATAGAAACTAATGGAGAGTCAATTTATCACAAATATACCAATTTGCAGTTGTTGATAATGAAAAATTAGTTTAGATAAATTTATTTTAAATATACTATTTTTTTTT